>CM025658.2:3119642-3140570 GCA_014621495.2 Entosphenus tridentatus
AAAGAACCAAGAAGATGAATCCCTGCAGTCACGAAAGCTTTAAATCGAAAAAAGTCACGTAGAAGGGAAGTAATAAAATAATAAAAATAAAACATAATAAAATATTTTATTACTTCCCTTATTCGTGACTTTACCGAAAGAACCAAGAAGAGCGTGCAATCGTAAAGGCGCGTACGCGTAAACGCTCGTGAGCGCGCACGCTATGCAGCAGTCTCACGAGAAAGCGTTGGTATAGCTCCAGAAATCCCCTTCGTGGTTTTTTTTTTGGCATTTGTTACCTTGCTTTGTAAATGATTTTGTAATTCATCAAACGCGTACTAATAATACGAAGTAATTAACAACGCTGTAATTCAAGGAGAGAAACGAGCAATTTGTCTTTTAAAAGCCATGTTGTCTCTTTAAAAATTTCTCAGGTTGGTGTCAGGAATTGATATAAGTGAATGAATTAAGAAAGCTCTTTCCCAAGGGCCCATTACAGTGCTCTCTCCAGCTCCTCCCAAGTGAAACATATCACGTCTACCAAATCAGCAGATCATGCTGGCTGGGCACATTATCTAATTTTGCACTTGGCTAGTAAGATAAATAGACACTGCGTGTGCTACAAGTCACGTACGTTGCTCCTCTAGGCAAGTTGATATTAACACGTCACGGAGACAAAGACGAAGCGAATGACCTTACAGTGTGGTGTAATTGTGTTCCGAGCCGATTGGTGAGAACAGCGCAGAGCCAAACTTTGTACTCTGTGGCCCACGGTAAGAGAGATTTACGCACTCGAAATGGAGCCTGCCCCTAAACCCACTTGTATGTCGCATGCACACAGAGGGCATGTCGGGTTTCATGATCAACTTACAAAGTGCCTGTCATGGGCGCCAAGGTGGAAAGGTGTTAACTCCCTCGTCTTGTATGCAGGAGGTCGTGGGTTCGATCCCGTCTCTGACGCCTGTTGTATATTTGGAGTTTTCGTGTCTCTCTCCCCGTGGTCGTGTGGATTTTTTTCCTGGACCTTCCTGTTTACCCCTCCACGTTTAGAAACACGCGTTTAGAGTATCTGGCTGCTATAGATTTCGACGTGGTTAACCCACTTTGTTGAGCTATCATTTTTTAGCCAGGTCGCTCTCCACAGAGAGAGCTCTGTAGACCTTACCTGGTTAAAATTAAAATTTTAGTTTAGCTTAGATTCTGAAACAATTAACACAGAGTGCTCGGTGTTGTGATGATGACGATTGCCGCGTGTGATTTTGCTGCTTCACAAGTCGTGGTTCTCGTTCATGGCAGACTTAATTGGGACATCTTGAGTCAAGAGGAAGGCTCTTTAGTTGAACAAATGTGGACATCTGTCCTATGCACTGTTTAATTGTGCGCCAGGAGTTGCTGCTGAACATAAATAATTCGATATTTTCATTCGGAAATCCAGACTGAGACGTCCAATATATGGCACATGATGCAGTTTTACATAACACATAAACGATTCTGAGGCAATTCGTAACATTAATTGTCGATCACTGTGATCTTTTTGAAAAAGTAATTTCATCATCGCCATATATGTTTTCATAAAGTAAGTTTCTTATTTCTTGTTCAACATTTTTTATTTTACAAACGCGCTTTCGTTTTACCACATGACGCAATGAAACCTCTCGCAAATCAGGGCACCACCCCGTGTTAAATAAAGGCCTTCAGAAGGAGATAAGTAGATATCACAGAACTGATTCTGAGATTTCTACAGGTGATATGCCCCATAGGGGCTCTGCACTTTTTCACACGCCCTGCTGTGGAGAGATGTTTATTGCATGGCAGGGAAACTAATATTTTAAATTTCCCCCATATTAATCGTTGCAACAAATGTACCGTCATCATTTTTGCATGCAGTCATTTTGTGGCTGTGGCTGAGACCACACATCCACGACAACTGAGAAACCTCGTTTCTTCACACAGGCCTGGATTCAAACCCAGGTCCCTAATTTTTCTGGCTCAGCGCCGTGACCTCTGAGCCACCCAGCCGCCACCTTTTAAAAAAATGCTCACATTGGACAATACACTAAAATGTCACGTGGGCTTTCCTTCTGAGATACATTTATATTGGCAACCCCGTAAGCCACTCAGCAGAAAGCAATCTCTACAAATGATGTTCAAGACCTGTTTACGGTTCTCCTCCGAGGAAAGTGGTGCCGTGCATCACGTGCCACTTATTTATTCAGGCAAGCTTGGCCGAGTCTCAGTACTCTTTTCAAAGAGGGGCATGCATTGGGATGTGCGACTACTTCAATTTTTAAGGAGCATCGCCAGATTTGTGTACTTCTCCGCAAATCTGGCTGTCGCTTGAGGAAGCTAGTTGTAATTACTGGCCGAATGTCGTACTCAGTTTGTAAATGTTGTGGCTTGGCTCTCCAACACACCGGTGTGCTGTACTAGTACACTACACTATACACTACACACTAGTGCTGTCCTAGTGACGAATTTGCCACGTTCTGTTTACGTGACAACCCCTTACTAGTTGGCTGTGTCGGGTGGTGGTTGGTTTCAACGATACATTTATATATTTACGTGATCTAACCCAAAAAAACCCTCTTATGGATGATATTGGTCGCGAAAGCCTCGGTGTTAATCTGAGCGTTGTACACGTGCGAGGAAACCGGCCCCTTCTCTTAATCCACTGCCAAAGGTCTCGCAGTGCCTTGCCAAGTAAGGGCATTTTTTCACCAAACTCAACCGCACTTTCCCAACGCTGGTTAGGGCATATTGGTGACGATTGGCCCAGGACCAAAATTGGATATCACTCGCCACTGCCGCCAGCCATGTCCAGGTGTGAAACTCATCTACCCAGCGTGAGAGCGCAACAAACTGACCAGCGCACCACTGTGCAATCACCCCACCCTACCTGGGTAAATACATATCCTGATGACCCCATATAAAGGTGTGATCTGAGCTACATGTTCAGAATCAGAATCTGTATTTAGACTGGAGGAATCCGATGAGCTATGACACTCTATTTTTTCCACAGATGTCCAGTATTGGCGGGTCAGCAAAATGTTAAAGGAGGGGGACAGAATGGCAGCATGCGGCTTGCCTGTGGCTACTCAGCTTGAGCCTGCACCAGATTGGAAATGTTGTCTCACCACTGCCAGGTGAGAGCAGCGCTGTGATCCCATTAACCTTGGTGACCTCACCTGTGGCTGCAGTCTTTGGCCTAACCGAAGTAGTGAGCAGCGCTGCACATGTTCACACCGCTCGCTGTGCATCGTTGGTTAGCATTTATAAGCCATTGCCGTGGGGCAAACACTGTGTGCCTTTTGCGGGATCGCCTGATTTCTGAACCCAGTGAGATGGAATATGGATAGCAGGCAGCACAGCAAGTGGGTTCTACGTGTGTGGATTTTTGAGTGTTATTATTCCCCCCCCAGATGTCAAACACTCTTGAAAATGAGTCGTAGGACTCGCTTGATTTTTTTCAAAATCATCTTTAACTTCGTCATCAGCAGCAGCTGCAATGGTAACAGCAACGTCATCAACGTCATCATCTTCCTCTTTGTCTTCATCATCACTGTCATCATCGTCATGTGCATGCGTGCCTCCATTCCACCGCTTGCTGCAAAGTTGAGAGGAGCAAAAAAGTGACTGGAGGGTGAGGCATCAAACGTGCCAATTACTTTGGCCAGAATGGGCCACCATGCCCTCTCAGCTACCTGCACAAGTCCACGCCCTTGAGAGCCCAATTCAGCCGAACCCCTGAAATGGTATGAACATTTGTGGAAACCTTTCACCATCGTTGGTTCCATGCTTCCCTCAACGTAACCCTGCCCACTTTCGGCCATTCCCTAGTTGCGGCACGAGTCGTGGAAGGATGCGTGCGTTTTTGTATGGAATCGGCTGCCCCTGAATTGCAAAAAGTGGAATTTTCCTCAAGAACAGCCACCATCATTCCACCAAAAGGTGGCCAAATAACTCCATGACTCCAGCGCTTCCATATTCACGCATTACTTGAATAATGACGTAAGTGTATTGATGGCAGCCGGGCACACTAATTTGAAATAAGTTATATCTCAACCCCCAACATATTTCAAACTCCCATCGTAAAAAAATAGTATTTATGTGAATATAACACGAAATAATGAACATTATTTTGGAGAACAGAAGCAACAACATACATAAGCAGACAATATGCTTCCATCCTATCCCTGTTTATCCACGTAATAAGTAATATTTACACTTTCTATCAACCATAGGACCATATGGGAGTACATACTTACATCAAAATTGGTTTAATGCAAGCAAACTCTAGACAGGTTTCAACAGTGTCTCATCGGCAGAACCAGGATTGCTTGTTTATGTCTGTATGTGTGTGTCCAGTAAAACCTGGCCTGCCTCTTTATTATGGTTTTATAAATATATATGTACGTGCCATTGACAGGCCTCTGCATTGTTGTGCACTTGCTGCAGGAAATTGCAAAGAAATCAATGTAGAGACAATTGATGAGAAAACACACATCAGTCTTGCTGTAGCATTGGATTGCATGTGAAGACGAACCGCGGTGCTCTGGAATTACAAAGCCTGCGTGGAGATACCTCGTGCCACAAACTGGTACAATACATAACATATGGATCGAGGAAATGTTTCCAGCACGTGGCTTTCCACTTAAACAACCTCTCGGTGGTTGGTTTCTCTATTCGCAGTGGTTATTTTTGATCAGCCGAGAATGTAATTCCACCATTTGGCTTTCATTCTGCCAAAATCCCTGCCATTTTCTCAATCAATATGACGCTCGCGGGCCTTCTATTGCCAATTTCGGGGAAGAGTTTACAGACACGTGCAGCCACATAAACATCTGTGTCTCGTAGGCTGCAGATGTTCGTCAATTGGGAGTCGTGTGGTGGAGTGGGGAGCATAGAGTAAAAGCGATAAGGTAAATATAAAAATCCATGAATATCATAACAATGCCCTTTATTTTTATTTAAAGATTTCGTGACTGCATGGATTCTACGTGACCTTACCGAAAGAACCAAGAATATAATGCCCTTTATATTACCCAGAAATCCTCAGTCTCAGGACTCTTTCAAGAGAGTTCTGGCTTTGGATATTTTGGACAATTCCATTTTCATGGGTTTTTTTTTGTATCAAGCAGGAGGGAAACCGTAGTGCCAGAAGAAAACCCACAAATATTCGGGGACAAGAACGGTCAAAGTTATGCACAATGAGATTTAAGGACCTACTGCAGTACCACCATGTCCTGGGCACCCGGCAGCCTCAAGTGAACAGCACTTGGTGGGCGTGTGGTGATTTGCCTCTGCTCGTGATTTGATAAATGTCGTTTGAGCTTGTGTTTTGCAAATTTGATTTGACGATGGCGCCTTTAATTTCCCATCGCGGTGAATGCGGGCCATCCAACGCCTGCAGGGATTATGTGAACCAATCACAAATGACTTAAACAAATAAAACGATATTAATGTATTTCACGGGTGATTCAATGTACCTATCATGTACACAGCAATCTATTTTGAATGGACACGTCATTGAAAGTTGATGCATTGTTAACATGCCTAACACACGACTGCTATTTCTAGGCAGTCTCTCATCTGATTACTGACCAGGCTGCAACCCGCTTATCTTCCAACAAACAATGAGATCACGGCGGTGGGGGGGGCATTTCGGGCCGATTTGGTCGCGGCATAAGGCGAGTGAGACAGGAGAACTCAAAGTCAAATCAATTGCACCCGCCGTGTCTGCACCCAAACGGAGCGTACGCAGCTGAATAACAGCAAATTCCACCACATTAAATTATAATAACTTGAATAATAATTTCGATTTAAAGCTTTCGTGACTGCAGGGATTAATCTTCTTGGTTCGTTCGGTAAAGTCACGTAGAAGGAAATAATAAAATAATGTTCTATTATTAAATTATTTTATTATGTTTTATTTTTATTATTGTATTATTTACTTCTACGTGACTTTACCGAAAGAACCAAGAAGTTGAATAATAATACTTAGCAGCATCCTCGCCACGTGGGACAGATTGCGACGGTTCTGGTTGTATCAATCGTGAGGCCACTTGTTAAGAGGCGATTGTGGTGAACACATACTGTACCATCTTCACGAGGGGCCCTTCAATGCAGAAAAAACGCAGCCTTAAGATATCTCATCCTTCGCAGCGAGATTAATGACTTTGTGAAAACTTCAGAAGGTCCTTCGGTTGTAATTTTTGCTTCTCTCGGATTGATATTTCTGTTGATTTAGTAAGATGGGATAATAGACGGTAGAGCCTTCCATCATGTCTATCTTCAGCTTATTTGCTAATGATGCAATTTAAATGTCTGCATAATATATAGGGCAGCAATGAGAAACTAGAGTAGCTAAATTACACTCTTTGGCATACAGCGTAATTTCGTTGGTTGCTCTTTGGTACCATTTTGGTAACCTCTAACTTTCTTGGTTGATCTCATTTTACCAACATTTGAACACATTACATTAATTTAAAAACACATGTTCAAGCGCTGTAATGGACTAAATAAAGGTGTCTGAAACTAACTTTTATTGAAACCCACAGGGCCTCTGTCCTGGGGTCAGCGAAAGGCAGTTATGCACGAAGCAGCTGTGAGAATGGAGTAACTAATTCCCAATTTACCTTTTCTTTATCATTCATCTATTAAAATATTTGATTGGGATAGTTCCTTGAGTTGGTAGCGTACATTTCCACCAAGGGGTTGTCTTGGGTGTAAAGCGATACACACGTCAAACACGTTAAGACACACGTACAAACATTAAACAATCTACAACATTTCCAGTACATCGGCATGTATGTATTGTGAACTTCTTACTCAGCGTACGTAGCCAATCATTATAACTGCAGGTGCGTTATTTTATTTGAAACAATATATGAAGCATATTTTATACAATTCCAAATACATTTATACAGCATGAAGAACGGCACATCACAATAAAACGAGTTATTTGCTGCAAAGAAGGGGACATTGCCCGATGCATCACCTATTTTATATTTAATCTTTGAAGGTCGAACTTATTGAGATTCTATTGACATACACAAAAAAAGAGTGAATTTCAGCCACGAACATCTCGCGGACGGAGCCTGCCTGACGTATAAAAGTGAAAATTATCTCCGACGTGTGAGATGCTGCTATCGTCTCTGAACGTGCTCTTTCGCCTGACTCGGCGTTTGATATCCACAGTCATGTTTAACTAAGGGACATTACACACGAAGAACACTGCACTCGTGTGCGAGCGCTGGTGCATAACGGAGATGATAATGATGATTAGAGAGTGGCTGTGGCGGCCATGAGCACGTGCTCACTATTTTTTCATTTCCTTGACGCGTTTTTTCATTTCGCACACAATCACAGAGTAGCTAAAAAGAGAAGGAAGAGTGGCGTGCAATTCGTGTCAAACAAGCTTGCACTCAAATTGCATTTGATCTCAGATTATGCTGAGCAGATACTGCCATTATTGTCCGGAGGTTTTTCGTTTAATCCCCAATATCACCGAGTCCGTTTTCATAACCTTGGGTGAAATTTACATTGAGACCGTAATTGTGTGGGTGCAATAGTGACGCACATTTTTTCATAGAGCATATTATTCAAATGTGACATATTTATTATTAATTGTCTATCGGTTGCTTGAGTGTTTTTTCATAAGTACTATTCATTAGTTGGCCCTATGAGAGCCTTATTCATTTGCACCGACTCCGAAGGATGTACCACATTTCTCTGAACAGGTGCAAACCCTTACCTTGATGATTTTCTGAAAAACGCAGAGAAGGGTCAAAAAGTGTCTTACATTGATTTTACGAACATTCTTCTTGTATGAGTTCAATACATTTTTATTTATTTATTCACATGTCTAAAATGATTATATCAGCAACTTGCCGGTGATGTTCAACATAAGCAGGTGGAGGCGAATTTTAAGTTTTCATCTCGTACGTGTCATGGCAGTCTTTTTGCACGTGTGTTGTCTGTTTTGTTTGTTGAACTTCCTTTCGCACCGTATTCAGCCAACCGTGTTAATTGGTAATTGCGGCACGCTTTTGCAAGACGTAGAGTTGTCTGTGTGGACTGAGTATTGTGCATCACGCTCGGCATGTCAAAGGTGAGTGCACTGTTGAGCCGAGGCACTTGCTCCGCTGGACATTGCATCACTCTCAGGGCAAGCGCGCGTCACACGAAACCTGATCTACGAGGGCAATAACGCAAAGTGTATTCGAAATTTGTATAACTTCTCACAGTTGGTTGTCCATAGTTTTTTTTTTTTTATCCACGGTGGAGATCAAAGTTATATAAGTTAAACTTGTTTTGATACAAATTCTTCTTTGACTGTAAAATAAAGACAAGAGTCAAATCTGTTCAAGTAGTGATGTTGGTTTGGCAGTGGGGCAAGAATTCCACTCATGATCAGCAATAGCTTTTGGTGGCGTGATGTTTAGTTTCCCTGTGAGGAGGCCCTCTCTCTGGCAAAAATAAAATACGTGTTAAAGTGGCCCTGTCTGCTTTTCGGACATTAAAGATCCCACAGCAGTCTTTTGATAAAGATCCAATGCGTTGACCCATGTGGCCCAGTTAAAATTCTACCACAGTTCAATAAAATATCTGGCCAGGCAAAATTTCTCCTCCGTGAATAATTCGAAAAAATAATGTCTTTCCCTCTTGGGGGTGCTATGTGTAGGTGCAGAAAAAAAGATTTATTTTTGTTAGGAAATAGTACATTCAATCTGAAAAAATATTAATTATATTACAAGTCTATATATGATCATTTCTTTAAACAATGGTGGATGTTTTTTCACGATTATATGCTCATGACAAGATTTGCTTTCATGCCACGAGATGAAGCAATTTCCTTTCAGAGCTTTTCGCAGCTCACAGTGCATCACCCTGTGTTTGAGAACGTTTTCTGGAAGATGGAGACACAGAGCCACAATCTGAAGTATTTTTAAATGTCATCTGTATCGACAGTCGGGCCACACACCCTTTTATATGCCCTCTAAAGACCACTCACTGTTCATTGCTGACATAATACATTCTGAATATGGAATAAATCAAAATTAGTAGAAAAACCTAATTTCATGTATTTTTGGGGGAGCTATTCATTGGTTACCGAGATGTGATTGTCAATGCACTACACTTAAGAAGCCGGTTTAATGAGGAGCGGCTAAAATACATTTTTAAATCCCAGGATCTCAGCAATACCAAGCTCAGTGTTCTGATCCCCGAGTCACTCAGCCATGCAGCCACCTGGCCAGCTGGCTTTTATTGAACATGTATATATACACATTAAAGCCGTTATGTGATATTTTTAGCCCAACGAGTTTTCAAAGCAGGGTCGAGGCAATCGTTATATTATCGAAGTGATTTCCTTGCTCAAATTTGCATTGAGGTGGTTCTTATTTCACAGACCCCTGAGCCACTGCTGGAAATTCCACCTTCCTATGGCGGGGGGGGGGGGCAGGAATTGACTTCGCCAGATAAGTGTGAATGTTACAGCTGTCCTCGTTAGCAGTGCTGCTTCTACCACGGCCAAGCCCAAGGCACAACGGGGGCGGTGGAACCTGCCGAATGAACCGTTTGCACACAAAAACAAAACCACCCACACAAATGGCCCTCAATGGGCAGGCCCGCAGGGATCAATTGTCATTAGCGGCAAACTGTACCATCGCATGAGAAGAGGTCCTAAGTGTTCCCGCAAAGCGCAATGGCAACTCTCAGGGCTTAGCGGTGATGCATCACTTTTGCAGACCAGCATCTTGGCAAGGGTTAGGCTTGCCACCGCTGACGTTATGCGTGACCCCCCCCCAAGCCAAAAAATAAATCCCGAGACGTATCACAGGAAGAAGGATATCTCTCACGGTACCGGAAGGGGGGAGAACCACAAGCAAATTAATTGTCTTGAGTGGTGTGTTATTAAGATACTGACACACAAAAAATGTACCTTTAACGTCTCGGGAAGATTTACATATTTCCCAGGACAGCAGCTACTTCAACAAAATATTAGACTTTTTTTTTCTGTGGAACTGCAGGTGCGGTGGTACACAATTACAGATAACAAAGACTTAACACTTTTGTCAACAATACTGCACTGGAAGGAGATAAATATATACAAAAGACAACGTTTTGGGGAAGGGCCCTTCTTCACACAGCAGGCAGGTTTGAAAACAAAATAGGACAATCACACACAAGCAAGGGCTCGATATATTCAGATCTTAAAAAACAAATATTAAAATGTTAAAAGTCAATTGTAAAAAAATCCTATGTTGTATTATTATTATTATTATTTTGTTGTTGTTGTTACAGCGGTGCGTGCGCACTTGGACACAACGAATCGTCCGCGTGCAAGCGGGACACTTGGCCCATGGTTTTGAGGTTTCACGCCCGTGCACAGCGAATTGATACTCTTACAAAATCAGCCTTTCCTTAAAATCATGAATCAAGGACCCACTGGTACGGCCCCGCCGCACCGCGCACCTTTTCCGCACACTCGTAAGCTCGTCCGTCAGCCAACCTACCCTTCCACTCAGGCTACATGTCTCGAAAGAGCTGACAGTACCCAGACTTTAAACTACAACTCTTATTATTTATTATAATTTTTACATTTTTTTTTACCAGGTAAGTAAGGCCCACTAAGCTAGATAGCTCTCTTTCAGAAACGATCTGGCCACATACGAGAGCTCAGCCAAATAATCTGAATGCACGTTTCTAAATGTGGGGGGGGGGGAACCCCTAGGACTCGGATAAAAATCCACTGGACTATGGGAAAAACATGCAAAGTTCAACCCCCGACCTACTGCATACCCGGCGAGCTAATTAACATCTCACCACCGCGGCGCCCCATAATATACGTTACCTGCCGATCGACTTATTTTATACTGCTCGGTCGACAAAGGCGGGAAGGGGATTAAAGAAACTGGCACCATTTTTTTTTTCATTTTATTATGTTTAATTTGTATTACTTTATTATTTCCCTTCTATGTGACTTTACCGAAAGAACCAAGAAAATACCTGCACCATTGTTTCAACTGCCACGCCTTGGAGATTGAACCGGTGACCTCTGGATTGCAAGTCAAGCGCGCCGACCGTTGCATCACGACAGCAGCAAACCCAGGGGCACTGTAGTCTGACACAAAAAGACAAGATGCTGACACTTGGTCAAATCGTTGACATGCGGAAGTGATCTGCGTGGGATATCCAGATTAATTGAGCGCGGAGGGACTGAAGCCTGGTTTTAAATACCAACAGCTAACTGCTGCCACGTGTTCGATGTGTTTGGAAGGTGCCACTACGTCGTAAATGTTCAATCGTGGTTGATCCACGCGATTCATCCTCGGAACACAGCAGAGGTTTTTTTTTTTAGTGACAAAACAATGCATTTGCTGTATGCTTTAATAGAACCGTCAGGTTTTTTTTGTGCCAACAAACGCCCATCCACATTCACCTTACCATCGTACAATTTAAAATATGACCTTAATGGAATCAAAAGCAGTGTAATAATATTCCCACTTTGCCTGATGTTAAAAAGAGCCACCGCTTTAATTTGAAATGTAAAACACTGGGTGGTAGATATAGTTTAACGCAAGGAAGGATAAAAGACACGTGGATTGATAGCGCTGAACCTACATTGGATGGGTTGCACTGCCGAGTATATTTGTCAGCTTTTAATCAGCCTACGATCTACTGGGAAGGAGTGTGAACCGGTTAATACTGACAGCTTAATGTCCGCGGCCTGGATGACTTCACTCTTCCACTAATCTCCGAGATCATTCGTTGCCTCGCAGGAGTGAAATTGTCCAAATCGCTTCGTGTCGTTGCTCAGTTCCAAGGCGCCGCATCGCCAAGCCACTCAGCGCTGCCAGTTAGTGGATCTGCTAGTTTGCGCCCCCCCCACCACCACCACCGCTGGCTCAGTGGACCCATCTATAGTTGTCAAATAAAACAATAAAACCCTCCGTAATAATGTTGAGAAAAATGAAATAAATAATAACAATAAATAAAATGAAATAAACCCTGCCATTTGCCCTGAGCCCAAGTCATTAGCATGTTAAACAAAGCCGTTCATCTCCTCCCAGATCCAATCGGTTTAGGTTTCATTAGGATTTGAAGCACAGCCTTAATCACATTAGCATGGGGCCAGAATAACTCTATTGCTCCCAGGATGGCTGCGCTTCTCCGGCAGTAATTTGCCCCGCTACCCGGGCTCTCCGTTAAATTGGATGGAGCGAGGTAATGGATGGGCAGTCCGGCCGTGATGTGTATGCAGTCCGTGGCGGGGCAGGGGATGGGCGGGGGAGGAGGGTGCACATGTTGTGGTTGGTGGCTCGGCCGTAGGGAGAGAGAGAAAGGGAGAGATTGCGGCCGTGGCGAGCCCAGCAAACCTGCAGCCCTTGCCGCTCACCGCCACCTCATTGTCAACGCCGGGCGAGGAGTCGTGGTGCGACGGTTAGCGCACCGAGCCTTGAATCAAAGCGGGTCGCCGTTCAATTCCGAGCAGGTTTCTGACATTACAGCCGGCGGCCTCTGTCCACCCATCAACGTCGACTGGTGCTCCGAAGTTAGTTAGTCGGCGGGTCGCGTATGACGGGGTAAAATGTGGGTGTCCCCCTCTTACCCCCCCCCCCCCAAAAAAAAAAAAGAGGGGTTAATTTGCACGAGGGCATAAAGCAGCCTGTTAGAGTTCACTCCAGTGGAGGCTTTTCCTGTCACAGTGGCGTGGGTGAGCAAATGCAGGGCTGCACCTTTACCTTTGTTTTACCTTGAGATTTGGTGCTTATAGCCACATCATTACGGCAGCTGCCTAATGTGCACGGTTAATCTTACCTCGCATCTATTAACCACGTTTAAAAATGTAATTCAGCAATCGGGATCGTGGCCATGAATGACGAGTGTCGATCTCTCCGTTACGCCCCTAAAAGTCGTGGTAATTGAACTGTTCTATTCTTGCGCATATGGCAATCAGCTCAGGAGCAAAATGTCAGTGTCAAGGTCTGAAAGCCACGCGCAGGCTTCAGCAGAGAGCCCGTGGAGCTGAACGTTGTCTACCCACACAGTCTTTTCCATTTCAAATTTACCCGGTACCTCCTTTGAACATTAAAAAGTGGGGTGGGATATTTTTTTGCATATTTTTTTGCATATTTTTTTTTTATCTTGCAAAGGTTGTATTTTTAATCGAACCGCATAATAATATAGTTAAACTCGCGTCACACAATTTGAGCCCTTCGTCAATCCACTGCTAGATGAAGGCCCTGCCACATGCGATGTCAGTCACGGGTTTTTTTTAATCTCCATACTTCATCATGCTTGTCAGTGCAGCTTTCTGAGGGGGTGGGGGGACGTGATGCTCGGATTTGTCTTAGCCCTGGGCTCAGTGACTGGCACTATCTGTTTCCTGGGAGTGCCAGCAAGCAATCTACTGCCTCACTGCTGCGAATCTGGGTTGTGTGGACTGCACGAAAGTGATTTTGTGTCGCAGGGAATCGGGGTGGCAGTATTTTTTATTATTATTAATAATAATTAAAAAGATTGTGGAGCAGAGCATGTGGGTAGCAGTAAAGAAGGCAGTAAGTATCCGACTTATCGGTCTATTCATATGGATATTGCCTACATATGCATCGGTTACATCCATGCCTTTTTATTCTATCTCACATGCAAATTGACTGAGCTGAAAAATATCCAAGCCACTCAGTTTCTTTGCAACGCAGTTCCGTACAGATGCTACCACAACGGACTCCAAATTGTAATTGTTACCGTCTCGAGCAGGGATCTTTCCCAACACAAGATACCTGCGACTCGGTAAGGTTTTCTCGCGTGGCAGGGACAACGTACGTGTATGTATGTTGAACTTCTTTCGCATCACAAGTCGCCAACTGCGCTAGTCGGAGGTGCGGCGCAAGGACAACAAACTGAACACAAAAAGCAATTGCAAAAAAATTATTTCCAACCTAGGTGATTTAAAAGTGCATAGATTAAATAGCTTCCCAATATCGGGAGGAAGAGCGTTCCAGACGGCCGCATAAGCGCATCTGAAAGCGCGCGATGCGGTGACCGCCGTCTTTGTTGTTCGATGGTGAGACCAAAAAAACAAACTGCATGGAACCACGGACAACTGAACAGAGAGATACGCGGTTGACAAACAGGGAGAGGAAAGAGGATACGAGAGAAGTACAAGAGTGAAAGAGAGAGAGAGAGGCGGGAAGTCGGTACGAAGGCAGAGAGAGCGGCCGGGGGGGGGGCGTTTATCTCTCGGCGTTGAATCTCAGCGGTGGCAAGCCGACATCCACCGTGCACGCGACACACGGCGTGGTTCTGTGCCTCTGTCATGGGGGAGGCGAGACCTTGAAGGTCGTTGTTTGCCGGTGGCTGCCGTCGCTGGGACGGCTGCCGGTGGAGCGAGGTGACCTCAGCGAATTTAACTGCGGATCTCGGAGCCCGGCCGTATAAATCACCGTGGGATTTGCGATGATGATGATGATGATGGGCCAAACTACTAGAGCTAAGTATCATTATGTGTGTGGGGGTGCGTGTGTGTGTGTGTGTGTTTGCGATCGTGACGGCTGAGAAACGATGCGATGAGAGGCTGTCAGCTTCAGGATGTTGTCGACACATCACCCGATTGACCCCCCCCCCCCACTTGCCGAACAACAATCTTCCGTTTCTCGAATTTTGTACTGAGTTAAATACATTGATGGTCACCGCATAAATCAGACGCAGAATACGCCGCCTTTGAGCCGGCTCATGCAGATTTCACGTCGTTTTGAATGTTGCACGACGTCTTGATTTACCGGTCGCAAATCCCCCATCGCAATTGTCGACGCATTGGTCACAACCCCGCAGATAGCGCCTGCTGCTTTATGCATTCCTTGTTTGTTTCTTCTTGAAACACTGGGGGATTCTTTTCAAACAGGAAAGCCTCACAGGCTTGCCACTGAGTTTCCTTCGCCGGCGCGCGGAAGGAGAGGCGGAGGTGATAGCGAAGATTTGGAAGAGTGGGGGGTGGGGGGTGGATTGAGGACATCCCTCCGCCCCACACCAGCCCCTCTCCAACCCTTCACATCCCCGCAGAGGGAATGGATGGCGGGGTGTCGGGTGAAGCTGAATGAGACGGGATGCGCGTGACACGGGTGTCCGAAGTGGACTGACAGCTTCTCATCAATCAGATAAGACACCCATCCCCAAACCGCATCGTCGTGCCGGCAGAGAATTTCAGAGCAAAATCCTGAAAAGTAATTACTTATGGAAACAAAAAAAAGCGTTTTGCGCGTATACGCGCGCGCGCGCGTGTGTGTGTGTGAACGGTACGTTTTTTGTATTTTACTAAAGGACACGTATATATACTGATACGCCCACACGTACCTACTTGCCCTTTGTCAATGCACTGCTGGATGATGGCCTCCCCATGACCGTGTGGGTCGTGGGGGCTTATTTGACCATACTTCACCACGCTGGTCAGCGCGTGTTGGTAAAGGTAGGGGGCATGTCGTGGGAGCATATATAAGTACAATACAACTCGATTTAGCTGCACTGTGCTGTATTACCCACAATGTAGCCTCTGATGTATTACGTTTAAATAGAATGTAATGTAACAATAATAGGGATTCAATCAAATAGTTGTATTTTTTTATATTCAACCCAGAGTCCATTAAATGCAGTGTAGTGGTATCCTTTCTCAAAGTGTCACTGAATCCATGTGTACATGCACACATTGAGAATCTCATGAGACGATGGAAATTCAGTATGTGTCGCGATTTATTATTATTATTAGATTCCCGTATAATATTGAAAATTATTTAAAAAAAGGGAATTGTCTAACAAATGCCCGGTCTTAAAAACAATCCTTTTGCTGTCTCCCGGGCAAGCGTTTGCTCTTAATGGACTGTAAATTGATTATTCTAGATCCTAAAGGAATAATTTCCTCCACAGCAATCCAATACAATATTTTTTTTGTGTAAAGCACACATCGCTGGTTGCTTCTCGGTGATTTATTTCAAAAGGGGTAAATTTGTATTCTGTGCGAAGATCGAGCACATTTAATTTATCAAATGACGCACAATGTGATATTCGTGCAGTCCTCCAACTAAACGCAGGTTTTTTTCTTTTCTTTTGTGTTTTTATTTTTACGACGAACACGTCTGCAGTGCTTTACAAATGAGTCCAGCCGTGGGTTTAGTAATACAGTGCGCGCTTAGGGAGTTACATTAATGTCATCTCGGGCTTCCAAATATTCTGCTCTCAAAGCGGACTGCTTAAATGAAGAGTCGCATGGGTCCTGCATTTTTCCCTTTTTCTGAATTAACCCTTTTTTCGAAAATGCGCTTCTGTCTTGGTTCGACAGGAACGAAAATTGTTTTGGCATTTCTGAACAAAAACATTGAAAATTAAATTGGATTTGGGGCCCCAGCGTAAAGGACAGATTCCCTCCATAGCCGGGCTACAACCCAGAGCTTGCATGGTTTAAGATCGAGGAGATGCTCTGGGAAAAACAAGTGTCTGGCCGCCACGACGCAGCGTTGATCTGATCGACGCGTTCGTAAAATCGCAGCGGAAAGAATTATACAACAAATACCAAATCCAATTGTTATGCTGGCCTTGCAGTGAAAATTCAAATAAAGAAAGCGGTCCATCCACTGTGGCATTCCCTATTCGGTTGTGTGCGTCTCCTTTGTAGCGCAGAGAAGGAAATCGATAGCCCTCCAATTTCACTTGCGGTGGCGGCACGCAGCCAACACAGCAGATCCATGGCAGAGGAGGGAGAGAGAGAGAGCGAGAGCGAGAGCTCGGGAGGGGGAGAGAGAGAGAGAGAGGGACAGATGAAGATGGACATGGAGGGAGAAGAGGGAGAGAGGAACGTGCTGAGGGACAGGCAGAGAGATGGTGAGACGCAGTGGGGATGAAAGAGGGTGGCAGCTTCGTCGACGGGTTAACTCAGCGGCTATCGCCAGCAATCTGCGCGACGGCGCGTCCCCATAATTAACGGGCACGCATAGCTCATCGGTGTGGAAACATGTGTCCATAACTCCACCCACTCCAAATGCTTAACTGCCTCGCTGCATTCCCGTGCGCGTTATTAGTGCTGCTTAGACTCTGTCAAAATAGCGGCACACGAGCTGCATGCTAAACACAGCGGTGGAACGGGGGGGGGGGGGTGGTACGGGAGATGTTGAGGGTCGGGAGGGGAAGGTGCGTTGATGAAGTGTCCACAACTTGCGAAGGTAGAGCTCGTGTCCATCTGCAGGGCCGGCGTATTTCTACGCGATAGCCGACACGGGAAACAAATATGTATATTTAAGGTACGAAAAAAATCCCAATAAATGTTTTATTATCAATAATGGTAATAATGCCTGTGCATTTACGGTAGATGTGGGCATCGCGCGCGCACTTCATGAAGCAAGCCGCAGGATCTCTATGCGCTGCACTCGCGTGCGATGCCGAACACTTTCGCGGCGAGCAATAATGCAGATCCACCCACACGCGCATGCGACGAGATGACTGTTCCAGCCCAAACACCGAAACCGTTTGCCCCAACCCATTCGCATCGCATCTGGTGGTGGTGTCAGACAATACGCGTCTCCCCCGTTTCCACCCGCGCCCCCCCCCCCCATAAAAAAAATATTTGTTCTGCCAAAATTATACATTCGCGGGAGATTAATTCACTCGAGGAACCAACCATTGGAAATATTGATTCATATTCTGAATATTTGTACTGGCCTAATTTTTTTAGTAACAAAGGAATGTTTATTGTTGTTGCACGCAGGTCTGTATCCATGCAAACCCTTGGGGGTGCAAGTCAGTCTATACAAGATTTTAAGGTAAATGTGCAGCTCTACAATTGCTCGTTCATACAACTGACGGTGGAGGGCCTCTAGTCAAGAGATCCCGATAGAAAGCACCTCCAGTCTAACGCGTATTGTGGGCTGCTCTTCCACATTGACCAGAAACAAATAATTGGAAGAGGTCACACGTCACCTACCAATCAACTCGCTCGACCCGATTATATAGCTGGTTGGACGGAGAGTTGGTGGGATTCAAAACACGTTCTCATTGTTTCAGCTGCTGCTGCTGCTGCACTGACAGATCAAACCGGTGACCTCTGGATTGCAAGCCGAGTGTGATAACCATTACACAACACGGCAGCACCCCTACAGGCGTGTAGGGGGTGGGGGGGAGGGACCAATGCTCACTGGAGGGAATGAATATTCCTTCCCCCGGTAGTACAAATATTTATTTCTGGGGAAACGGGGTATAAACAAATATTTGGCGGAGCCAATATTAACTTACACTCGAGCCCCAATAGCTGCCGAGCATTCCCGCAAATCGCGTCGCCTTCTCGTTACTCCCCCCCCCCCCCCCGTGTGTCTGTGTGTGTGTCATTGCGAGGGCAGTCCCAAATGGCGGGTTGGCGGTGGTGGCAGTGCAGGTGGAGGTGATGAGTGTGGGACATTCCAATGCAGCGGGGACCCTTTTTTGTTAATGCCAGCATCCATCCTCTGTTTTACGAGTGCGGAGGTGGGCACGGCTTCCCGGAGGCTTGGGAGGTTTTTTCTTCTTTTGTGGCTGCGCGCAGGGCGAAGGTTGCACCCATTTAAACACACAGAGGTGAACTAATGTGAAACGGCCCGCATCAATCAACACAGATTGCACGCGAGGGGTCGTCGCCTGTGAAAGTATAGTTTTTTTGGTGGCAGTGCCCACAATCCACGCCTGATTTACGCTTTCTACCTCGCCCTTTATTAGACCGTTTCGCCACCAAGTAGCCGATGACATTATTGCAAGCTAAATCATAAGCAATGAACGCAGCGCTAAAAAAAAACACTTGCGATGTCAATGCCGAATGGTGTACAGGAGTGATCCATTTCAAAGGGGAGCGGTCGTAAAGAACGGCGCTTACAAAAAAAAACTCTCGCAAGCAAAGCAAGGTTATGGGAAGGCACTGAGCAGGCGCCCACACCATAATCTCGTTATATAGGAGGCATAAATCGAAGCAAGGTCATTCATCTGAGGGATCCTGAACCCTGGGACAATCCCACAGTAACAGCTGTTTTTTTTTTGCTGCCCAGAGTTTATTGCAAGGTCACATTACGGCTTTTGTGCAATATCCACCACGCTGCAATGCCTTGCTGACCTTTGCTCGTCACAGGTTGGGGTGTGCTTACGTTATTTGAAACAGTGTGTAGACACTTATGCATTATATATATCAAGCAAATTGATGCCGTGCGGCAGACAATCATACACGGGACTGATGAAATCAAAATAATGAAATGGTTATTATATATAGACAATTATATATATAAAACATTCTTGTAGAGAAAAACATATTTTAATCTGGACATTATTAGCCACGTGGCCTTTTCCAAGATATATGTGTTTAATTATATAAATCATATTGGCTTGAAATGTACGGTATTATAAAATCCGGATATTAAAAACTGCACGGACACAGTGTGAAGTATATGGCCAAGTGTGGTCGAGTATGGGACTTTTACAAACCGCACTCACCAACGTCTTAAAGAAAGGTCAAACAACCCCCACGACTAACGCAGCACGTGGCGAGAGGCGATCCTCTAGCAGTAGATCAACAAACGGCCGTAACTTACAACCTACGCGTGAGACTTTCTTGAGTGAATCTTTATGTGCCCGTGAAGTTTCAGAGAGAATAATCACAGGTGCATGCGAACACAATACATTTTGACGTAAAAAATGTTTGTTGCAAAAGACAAAAAAGCATGAGGTGGAAGTGAAAAAAAACCCAATCCAGTCTGATTTAGGCATCCCAGCGGGTTGCAGCAATGGGAGTCTCTTGCAATCTCCCCCCCCCCCCCCCCCCCCCCCCCCCCCTTTGCGAGAGACAGAAAATATAAATGAAATTAAATTCTGTGTTTGCTCCTAAAAATTATGACCGTGTGGTCCTTATCGGTCCGCGAAAGGGAGAGAAGTGCACTCATTAATGGGTAAAAATCGGACACTCCTACAAGCAGCGGTCGGTGTGCATTACCGTCATTTCACCGCCGAAGATTTTTATTCATCAGCTGTGGCGACAGCATAATTAGGCAGGTAACGAGAAGCTTCGTGTTTTGAGACAACGTGATCCGTGCAGCTGAATTCCAACGCAGTCCGCGTATGAGAAGAAAGTAGATCATGTATTTTAGGAGGTTTAATGGAGCTGCACAATCATATTGCAGAGTTTGTGAAATTAGCGCTGATCTGGAATGAATGCATTAAAACCCTAATATCACGTAAGGATATTTGCATCGGGTTTCCAGCTGCACTAAATATGTTGAGAGTTACTCTCATGATGATGGTAATATTAAAAGCCTGTATTCATATTAAAAGTGTAACCGGAATAAGGCAATATCATTATTTCATGAAAGATATCTCCAAATGACACCCAGGAATGCGATAGTCATGGAGAACATTTCCCTTGCTGATTAAATTTTGAAAAGCGGCCCACTAAAAATGTAATGAATAATACTTGCTGACAGCTTACATCCTTTCAGATAATTATTGGGCATCAGCAAAGCATTGCAGAGGCTTTTACAGTCAAACTAAGATATCCTGAAGCAAACATTCGTCATGAATTGGCCTTAAAACAAACACTGAGCAATGCGAACACAGCGCTGAGTTACATTATTAACAGGTATATATTTTGTACGTTAGTAAGCCATCATGCATCGGTAATACTGTGGCATACAAATAACAAAACTACTCAAATCCATTTCTCCTCGTTAATTTTATTTTCACCCTGCATACAAAGGGCTTTTCACAGCAATGTTTCAAAACATAATCTGTCTCAGCATAGCGTGTGCATGTGCACATTGAATCAGCTTCGATCTTTTTGGTGTCATCAGCAGAGTTAGGCCTGTTAAAAACAAATGCTGTAATGTCACTAAATCTTTCGATTTAACGCTTTCGTGACTGCAGGGATCAATCTTCTTGGTTCTTTTGGTGAAGTCA
>CM025658.2:3150570-3174355 GCA_014621495.2 Entosphenus tridentatus
GGATCGGCCCCACGCGAATTTCAAAATGTGGAATGGGTGCGTTTATGGGTGCAGGATCGGCCCCACGCGAATTAAAAAATGTGGAATGGGTGCATTTATGTGTGCAGGATCGGCCCCATGCGAATTTCAAAATGTGGAATGGGTGCGTTTCTGTGTGCAGGATCGACCCCACGTGCATTTCAGAATGTGGAATTGGTGCGTTTCTGTGTGCAGAATTGGCCCCGTGTGAATTAAAAAAATGTGGAATGGTTCCGTTTCTGTGTGCACGATCGGCCCCACGTGAATTAAAAAATGTGGAATGGGGCCAATATTTTATGGGAAAACGGCCATTATTCTGCCAAGAAAGGGGCGTAATGATGGCCAAAATAGCCATATAAATTGGGCCCAATGAGTGGGCACAGTGGGAAATGTGGGTGATGCATCTGCCAGTAATCCTAGTCACTTAATCCAAAACATTTTCCTTCGCCCCATGACCTCATGCCAATGAGCCTTTGTCACTTCATGTGGCCTCGAAGTGCACCTTGCCTGGCACAGGAGCCATATCGTGACATCCCAGCCACTTTGTGATGAATGGCAGCTGTTGTGTGTTGAACACACGAGCCATTAAACGACCCTCATTCCATAATTTCGTGGTCGTACAGTGCAACAATTCATTTGGATTTTTATCTAAAATTGCTTAAAGGAAAGTTCTGACTATGTTTACTCTGCAAAATAAATCCATCCTATGTGCGTACATGTGCGTATATGAATGGTGTTGTTTGTGTGTGCCTTCGTGGGGAGCAGTGGCACAGTGGTTAGTGCGTTGCGCCACCCAAGTTCGATTCTAACATCGGTAACTAATTTCTGAACCGATCATGGGCATCCTCTAGATCGACTTAGCCTCAAATGAGTACCTGGTGAGATGTGTAAATATCGCCACTGGGGAGACAAAGGCGGTCGGGCGTGGTGCTGGCCACCCATCCCCTTGAGTCCCGTGCCTGCCTTAATAGGCGCTCGCTAACAGCACCTTGCCCCAACAAGTCTGCTGAGGCTGCAGTGGGGGAAGGGGGCGATCTTTACGTTTGTGTGAGAGCACACGTTTGCCATGTGTCTTGGGGGTTAGGCGTAGAAGAAGAATAAAAAAAAATTCGACTCGGTCATTACGGACCACAACGGCACGTCTTTTTTTCCCCCCTTCCGCGTCCCGTGAAAACAATTAACCGCTGGGCTGTGTTTGTTGCGGCACAGTGCGCCAACAAATCATGGGCCCCTTGCAGCCAGGGCTAGGCCGGCGGACACGTGGAGCCATAAAGGGAAATAATGCACCGTTAAACCCGACTGCCAGCCACAACACATTTTACACCTGATTTTAATGCAGAATTCATCCGAGGATTCAGTTAAGCAATTTGTAGGTATACTGTACGAGTGGGTGTGCGGCGGTGTGGGTGTGTGATTTTCTTGCCAAACTACCGCCCATAAAAATACATGTTTGAGAACAGTTCTGCAGGATTGCATTACAATTTAAAATGCGTGTGTGTCGTCCGATAGAATTCTATTGGAATAACTTGTGAGGTTTGATTACATTTCTTAAGGGATGTACAGTTTATTATTATTATTATTATTTCACCACATGTGAGAGAGTTGAATGCATTGAATGGTATTATGCAGTTGTCAAAACCATGCTGCAGATTACATTCAGAGACTTGGATAGAGAACATACACAGGCAAAAGACATAAACAGAAGATTAGTGCCCTATGCAACCACATTTGCAATGGCAATTTGAAACTCTGAACCGTGTCCATGGTATTTATAATTCAATTATATAGTGCAATGTAATCAAAATACTGATTGTCTTGGAATGGTCTTGAACTGTTATTCTTGTTTTGCTACCTTACCCAAGCTTACATTTCATCTTGACAAATCTAAAGAAATGTGTGGATGGACTCGTGCAATGTATACTCCCGTACTATACATATATTTGGCTATGTACGGTGCAAAATAAGTTTAACATACGAAAAATTATATTAACTCCTCGTGATTCACTGACGCGAGTTGATTCTTTAAATCTTTTTTTGGAGATCGTGATCCTGACGAATTCAGTGGCTTCTAGTGGCTGGTGGGATCACGTGAACCGATTAAATGCAGCGTAAAGCACTGCTCCTAACGTGATGCAATGCATCCATCATGAGCTTAAGAATGAATATTCTTCAATGTCTTGATGCATCGTCACCTGCTTAATTGCTCCTGATCGCAGCAGCAATTGGAGTCAATTGGTCTTTCACGTGGTAGTGCCATGAACGTTATTGGCCAATGGAGTTTGTGTGGCAGTGAATATGTTAACTGTTAATCCACTTCCGATGTTGTAGGCATAGCGACCTATGCTGCATAATTTACCGTGGACCGTATGAAATCCATATAATATATAGTTGACTGTAAAATATGAATAGTGTGTGCCAATAAGTATTGATTATGGGATATTTAAATAATGCACAGACTCATAATTAGAGTGGGATTCAGCTTTGAAAGAGTAGAAATTAATTCATCTTCAATTTGTGAAAATGGGTTTTGAGTGTGAATCGTGTTACAGTATGTCAGAGTGGATTTATCTTTTCAGTGTCACGTTCCACAAATGTTATAACCACGTCTGGTATTTGTATTCACGTGTGCGTGCAGATGTGACTTTCATTGCATTCAAACCTTCAAACTCCAAAAGGAACAATTTAAATTTATATCAGAAAAGGGGGAAAAGAAGTTTGCGTATCAGCACATTTTGTATGTGGGACGAAACTCTGGTAAAACCATGTTACTTGGAATTCCATTTAAACCAAAATGTAGGTTACTGAGATAGCACGTAAAAATGACAGGCTAATCCTTAGTACTTAAGACATTCCATATCAGGCTTGGATGTGTGCAAACATGCATGCACAAACTCTTTAATGCTCTGCAGTACAACTTTGGTAAAATTGGTTTCAGAACTTTTTTGGTTTAATTTATAGAGAAATTCCAAACTTCCAAAAGAAACTATTTTTCAGACAGATTGAAAAAAAAATCCCCAAAAACAAATTTTAGGGGCTTTTCTTTTAAATATTTGGCTTTTTTGGTTGTTGTTAATTTAACAAAAAAGAAGACATATATTTTTAAAAAATTACATGAGCAAGCAAATTTTCTCGCACTAAACTTTCGAACCACATTCACGTCAAACTTAGAAGGCAGCCGATGAGCTTTTTTTGCTGACTCAAGCGGCCGTCTTGCAAAAATGTATCGCGGGCAGTGTGAAATTACATCAAATTAGTGTCGAATTGCCAAATTCTGGAAAGTAAGCAGTACATCACTCCGTGATGCCTAAGCAATCACGAGAAAAGCTGGCTTGGGCACAGAGGACGTGCAATTGGATCAATCTTACAAAATAAAACGACACTTTTTTGCTCGTTTTAATGGAATTGTCTAGCGAGAATCAGCATGGCACGAGTGTTGCAATTCACGAGTCCTGCTAAAACAGCGTTCAGAGCACGGATATGCCGTTGCGGGCACTTAGGCATCAGCAAACCAAGAAAACTCTTCGGCCCCCGCCCAACAAGTATCTTAAAAAGGGGCCCTTGGATTCATGACAAACACAGGGGGGCATCAAATATCATCTTAAATTCCAATCATCAATCATAGCTCACTCAGGGATGTGATGTAATTCTCCCGACCGCCTGTATATTTACACCACAGCAGAACGAGCCACGGGGTTGTTTTGGGTGAAACAGCCAGCGCAAGACTTCTCCACGTTATCCCATCCGAGGATGAGAGGGGCACTGGCTGTCGACATTTAACAGAATCGAGGTCAATTTAAGGATTGGTCGACCAACACCTCCATTAATTTCGATCTGTAGCAACCGATTGTCAATTGTCAGGCAGGTGGTGGTGGATTTCTGTCCACAATTAATGTATTTCTTTTTGTGCACAGCTGTGCCGAAAATCTACAGCAAAAATCTAAATCAATTTGACCTCTCTCATCTCTGTCTTGTCTGCATCTGTCTTCTCTCGTCTCACTACAACTCTCTTGCTGTGCACGTTTTTAGTATCTAACTGCATCTATATCTCGTGCCTAATATCTCTGCTGTCATCTCAGTCGGATTTTTTGAATTGAAATGGTTTGGTCATCCAAAGAGAATTCCTGCTTAGGGCTCCCCGATGGGCTAACATCGCCACTGCGGTCACGCAAGGTTATGATGGACAGTTAACCACCCAGTCCATTCATCCTGCACAGACCGCGGCTCATTCTGCAAGCAGACCGCGGATTCGTAAGCAGGGGTGAACACCGGGTGTATTGTTGTTTCATTACTTCTTCGGTCAACTCGTAGGGGCTTTTAATTTTGGCGCATCAGGTTCACTCCGATATGAGAAGTCCCGCTGTGCCTCAAGCACCTTCAGTGAAAAAGTCCTTAAGGTGAGCTCGGAGGATATTGGTTCGCTCGCTCCCAAGTCCAGCGTTTACAGGTTTTAAATCGAATTTCTGCCGACTGCAATGCGGCTGGGGGTGTTTCCTTAGAGAGCGATGCTGAGGCATCACAACACCGCTAATAAAGTGCCCAGCTCTTGCGTGCTGAAGTTACGGCCAAATTAGCTGCGCCAGCCGTGGATAGTGGGGGTAGTTGAGCTGACGATAACTGCAAAAGGTTATCTGTGCAGGTCGCGTTGTTGCCATGCAGAGCTGCCTTGCCGCTAAGTTTTACCCACTTTGTTGGAGAGAGTTCGACGCTCCCGCAATTTAAATGCATTCGCGATCTTTTGGCCAACCCATTCCACACTTTTACACGGAAACCAGTTCAGATCTTAATTGCTCGCTTAAAAAAAAATACCGTTTGATGATATTAGTCTGGAAAGCCTGATGGCTGAAGGACTAAAGATATATATTTTCAATATACGTGGACAGACAGAATGGAGTTATCTAGTTTTGTGGAGAACTCTTTCCAATTACATCTGGTAATCCAGCAACATTTAATGAACAAGGCTGATTCTCCTGATGAGTTCCAGAAGGTTACATCCGGTCGAGGGTTTACTCGTCGCTCGATCGCATGTGGGCTGATGCATGAAACGTTGTTTTTTAATTTGCACGTATGTGGAACTTCTTTTGCGCCGTACGTAGCCAACCGTGCTAATTGGAGGTGTGGTATATGTGGAGAGATGGAAGGGGTTGGCAGTGGCATTCGCTTTGACCAATACTTTTTATAGGTGGCCATGCTGGTACAATATGTAGAATGTTTAAAGCACGTTTCCGTCTTCCCACAAATCACCGGGTTTAAGCCAATGAGTATAAGAGATGTATATTGAGCTTTAATCCAACACCAGGGCAGTAGGCGTGTCCTTGTGGCTCTTCTTGTTCTTTGACTCATTGCGTTAACAACACGTGCTTGCGAATTCAATTGAAAGCAATTATAATAATGTCATAACGTATGCTGTGGGTTCCTTTAAGATGGCGTGTAAGTGCAAATGTTAGTGCGGGCGCGCGCACACACACACACTATATATAATAAATGTGGGCTCCCAAAGGCATTTTCTTTTCAATCCTCCTGGACTTTGCGTAATGGAGCCCAGATTTGCATCATATTTCCAGTAAACACTTGGAGAAATATTGGCCCCTAGAAACGATTCAAAGAAAGGTGGAGAGCCAGGCAGGAATTGCACATTTATTGCTTGTCATGCATTTGGGGTCTTCATACAACAACAACAACAACAAAACCCTGCCCATAATCTTAGTCCCCGTGTAACGATTTTTATTTGTTTTCAAATTTGATAACAAATATTTTTGACGGTAACAGGTCTGTTTTGTTGTTGTATGGGCTTCCCAATAATGATAGCTTACGGTTCCGCCTTATTTCACGTGCCATTTTTTTAACCGAAACACCCGGCTCTTGTCGACGGCGTGTCCGTGCGACGCAGACCGAGAAGCGATTCTGCGCCTGTCAACCCTGCAGGGCCACCATGATTCAGAGAGAGGGGGGGGGGGGCACACAAACTCAGGGTCGTGGGGAGCACAACATTCACAATCACTAATATCCTCATCAACATTATCATTGTTATCACCTTCATCAAATATCATTCCCACCACCATCATCATCATAACTATAATTATAAACATAATCGGTATCATCATCATCGGCATAATCGTAACTGTGATCATTACCACCGCCATCATCATCACAAAAAAATATTACCACCACCATCATCACAACGATGAGCATCACCACTGC
This sequence comes from Entosphenus tridentatus, assembly GCA_014621495.2. Classification (NCBI taxonomy): domain Eukaryota; kingdom Metazoa; phylum Chordata; class Hyperoartia; order Petromyzontiformes; family Petromyzontidae; genus Entosphenus; species Entosphenus tridentatus. The sequence goes on from CM025658.2 coordinate 3,156,787, forward strand.
CATCATCATTACTCTCCTCACCTCCGATAAGCGCGGTTGACTACGTATGGTGCGAAAGACGTTCAACATACATCATCATGATCACCGTCATCACCATGATTATTACCACCAGCACAACCACCATCATCATCATCATTGCGTTACTGTATTACCCCCATCATCATGACTTGACGAGGCGGTAATAATGTATGAGCGGGGGGTGGGGGGGGTGGTGGAGGGGGAACCTTCAGCAGGGTGGCTCAGCCCGCCCCTCCACCCCCGAGGCAACGGTTCTGGCACCCGTTGGGATTGCTTGCGGAAGCCGCTGCGGTAGCGAGGAAGCTTCGCGCAGTGGGGAACGTTGTGAGATTAACGCCGGGTGTGCTTAGACTTTAAGAGCTACCAACGTGCATTCGGCGTGCTGTTATAATGGCCTCGACAAAAGGCTGCAGAGATGTAAATCTATTCCTAGTGACCCCCCCCATTCGCCGCGAAATAAGTGTTATAAGTTGATGCTATCGTTCGTGCAGAGGCACTTTCCTGTATAGCGCTGCCAAGCGTGGAATCATTGGCATTGTGTAGATAATAAAACACATCTTTGCGCTGGATCAGCCCTACTGCTGAGACATCTCGATATGAAATCTGACATGCCAAACAAACGCCTTCGGCCTTTCTCTGATCCTGAAACTCCATTCGTTCGTTCAGTGCAACGCCGTGGTGGAAGATCTATTGCCAAACAAGACAAGCAAAGGGCACGCATGCACGAGTAGTTAGATTCAACCGTCAGTCTTAGATTTTGCGTTACTGAGCGCATTAAGTAATTTGCTTGCATTCGTCCCACACTGTGCACACGCGTGTAATATTAACGACGTTTTATTCACCCCCCCACCACCACCCCGGCGTTGGCTCCGCAGTTTCGCGGGACATAAAACGAGAGAGTTGGTACATTTTTACACGATGCTGGAGGAATTGATTACATCTCGCGACGGAGACGCCCGTTATCCTGCGGGGACTTCAGACAAACAACACAGGCCCCCGCGGGGTGTGTGCGAACGGGGGTTTTGGGGGGGGGGGATGCCGACGAGGTGCCGAGCCCCTGGGTTGTGGATGAATGTGCCAGGGGTTTAATATCTACCCGGGGCGTGTGCGTGTTGGGTGTGCAATCAGCACCAAGGACAGGGTGGCCTGAATCGAGTGGTGGTGGGGCGGGCAGCATCGAGACTGAGCACCGTTGTCAGCCGGTTGCAGACGAGTTGGAAATACCGACCAGGAATTCGGAGGCAAAACAATGAGCGTGGAGAAGAGATGGAGCGGTGGGCTGGGTTGTGAGAGCTCGATATGAAGCTGTAGAGTCATAGAAAGTGTACGAGCGAAAGTAAACACGTTACCTGATTGTTCCAATTGTGGAGCGGTATATTTGATTGAATTGCGTTGCCCCGTTTGCGTCCAACGACACACGATTGTCAGTGTCTTATCTTACTGTTTATGCAGTCAAATGTTGGCGACGTCATATTTTGTGTGGGTGTTAATCATAATTAAATCTGCCATTACAAATTATAATGATTTAATTGAAACAAAATATTTGTGTATATATTTTTTACGTGATTATAAACATATGTTGATACGTAATCAGTTAGGAGTGATGTCATGCTTGAACTGTAACCCTGCACCACCCGACAGAGCCAATAAAATCAAGTTGTCACATGGAGATATTGTGGAGTGTCACCTGTCTATCAAACATTCCTTGGATGAGAGCTCACTCATCCCGATTTAGCAAATAGTTTCGTTCATGGGCCAGAGCAGAAATCGGTACCATCTAAAGCAGGGGTCGCCAACCTGTAAAATACCAAGAGCCACAACGTACCCATGTATTCTGCGAATAACCAAGTGTGTCTGCGATATTATATCATACAACTTATCATACAACTTTCATTCATTCATTATTCATCATTCTTTGCTACTGTAGTAGTGTGTTCTACGTTATGCCGCTTCGACAGAAGCCACGTGTGGGTGGATTAAAGAGCCACATGTTCCTCGGGAGGCACCAGTTGGCCACCTCTGATCTAAAGTAACAACACTTTAGTCATACAGCCCTATTTATATGGCTAATATTAATTAAACTATAATTATTTGATGATCAACGCTACTAAAATTTGCTGTTTTTTTTTACAATGCACTGTTATTGGCCATACAGCGGGATCAGAGCCACGATACTTATACCACGTCTGGTGGCATCGACAAATTAAATATCTGGGATGAGCTCATGGACTAAATGGGCCATTAAAGCCGCCGGCAACGAGAAATCTAGGGAATAAATGAATAGCCGTTAATTCTCAGAATTTGGTCATGACCCCCACATTCAATGGTCTACTTACAGGATCGATAGATCCAGGTTTCTTTGTCTGCTTTCATTAGTGCATTTGCATTAGGGATGTTAAACACATTTACTGCCAACTGAGTAGATTTGCCCATAGACATGCAGATTATCTTTGTTATCTATTATGTAGTTTCTAAGCAAATGAAAAATGTCCTGAAAATAACGATACTATTAACAATAAAAGCGACAATACTATTATTCACAAGGTATTGTGACGACATTCAGAAGGCAACATACAAATCCAACGTAAAGTATTTTTTTATTGTCATACTTTGATTGTCTACGCATGAAAGTCTGAGTTTCAAAAGACGTTGTTGTTGTTGTTGCTACGTGTCATCTCAATTGCGTAATTATCAGGTATTTTTTTCAGCAAAGAGATGTTTAACCAATACCAATTACATTTTTTTTTTAGCTCTAGGAGGAAACCAGAAAACCTATGGGAAACCCATGCAGGACAGTGGGAGAACGGACAAAACTGGCCACAAAAAGGTGCCCGGGTCAAGAGTCATTCCTGTTGCGAGACACGGACATCACCAGAGCGCCAGCCTGACCCGCCCGCTAAAGGTGCAGGCCCGCAACTGAAGTGGTCTCGTCGCTTCTGCCGGAAGGGCCTCTATGAGAGAGCGAGCTCTAGAGAATATTTGGAAGAGATGGGAATAGCCACACCTTACCCCCACCACATGCGATCTGTCAATCGACCGCGGTGTGCCCCGTGTTTAACTGCTCGGTGGGCAAAGGCGAGGGAAGTTGCCCGTTGTTTCAAACGTCAGGCAGGGAGAGGGAACGCCGTGAACTCGGGATTGCAAGTCCCGTGTGCTGACCATGACACAATGGCATCGCCCCAAATCCCACGTACCTTGGATTTTAAATGATGAACACTTTGTATCGATTTATGCAACATTCATGTACGGATTTTGACTAGATTTAATTCAAGGACAAGCATGAGATTATGGGAAATTTGTTTCGTTCTTGTTATAATTGCAACGTTTGTTAATAGATGGCCTCAATGATCTTTAAGTAAAAATTGCCTCTTAACGTCATCGCAGTCACTAATTGCACACAGTTTAATTCCTTCTACTTCACTAATCTCATTAACGTGCAAGTATTATGTGATTGAGCATACTCCATGGATAGATGTTTCGCCAATTACAGCCAAAGTGGGATTCACACGTGCTCTTAAACGGAAAATGAAAACCATCGCACATTGACGACGTTTACTGTTTTTGTATTTAGCACATTCACAACCGAACCTCACTCGACGTCCATCGTTAGAGCTTTAACTTCGTGTTACGCATGTCTTATTCTTTGAAAGAGCATGCGTACGTCCGTGAGCTCTTCTAGAACAGGGCTCGGCAAGCCAACATCGCAAGAAGAGCCATTTTTTTCGAAATCCATCATAAAAATTAACGTGGTGAATGACGTCACGGTCTTTAAAGAGCCACATGCGGCTCTGGAGTCGCAGGTTGCCGACTTCTGTTCTGGATCATCACGGGACACGTCCGGTACACAAAGGGTTAAACCACCCCTCCGTGTTGTGGAGTTATACATCTGGTTAAAACCACAATACAAGCGGTGCCAATTCCACCTGGAGCTGTTCATTTGATTTGTTTCAACAAGACGGCGAAACCCAATTTGGCATGGCGTCCACAGTCTTTTGAAACTGTTGGGCGTGCCAATACACGCCGCTGGGGTTCATTTGTGAGTTGTAGCTTCAGCAGAAACACGCCCATACGACGCAGGACAATGTCGCAGTGGCGTGCGTGTGTGCGTGCGTGCGTGTGCGCCCGCGGCTCAGCTCAATGTTTCGCTCACGATGGCTAACGCCAAGAACCCCGCAGCCACAATTGACGTGGCTATTGCCCGCAATTGATGCTTAACTAAGCTAATGAACCGTAAGTTAGGCAAATTGACCTTCGTGCTAATGCTAACAAACCCAAGAGTCCAATTCTCGTCCTCAAAAGAACATCACAAAACTCTCAGCTGGGTCGATGGCAGGGGGTCCCTTCCTGTCAGTGGTTGGCCAAGAGGTCTCTTCTAAGGCCGCCCGTTACACAGAGCACACTGTGATGTAGCTTATGATAACAAGAGCAATAGTAATAACACATTCCTGCGGAGAAAGCTGGTAGGAACGTTGGGTTTCTCGGTCAATGGCCAGGGTCAACGGCGGCGTGGTGTATTCCGCAAATATGGCCGACCGTGAGGGCGGGCACAAGCCGGCGTGAGTAGGTTAAACGTTGAGTTTTATAAGGGCACCACGGGGTGACCAGCCCCTCCCCTCCCCACCCAGCCCCACCCCCCACCCAGCCCCTCCCCACCCAGCTCCTCCCCTCTCCACCCAGCCCCACCCTTCCCATTTTTGGATGCACGACGGACGGACGGACACAATAATCCCCTGTGGGCTGGTGGAATCAGGTGGTTCCTACCAGTAAAAAGATATACATAGTTACCCACAATTCGTAATCGTAATTGCAATAGTTTCCTCGGGAAAACCTCACCGAGTCTCAAGACTCTTTGACAGCGGGGATCTAGGTTGAAACGCGTTCGCGAATTATCTGAATGGGTACATATTTGGAAATGTGGGAGGAGACTGGAAAACCCCAAGAAAATCCACCACTCGTGGGATGGGGTGGGTAACTCAGTTTGGCCATTTCCTGGCCACAGCTCACAACCCCATGCCTCTGACACCTGGGACCAGCCCTGATGGTCAACTATCCAAGTCCGAATCAGGCTAAAAACCCCGCTTAGCTTCCGAGACCCAGATGTATTTGGCACGTTTAGGGCTGATTCGGTCATTTTTAAATGTACACTGTGGAATTATGCAGCCCCCCTCCATGATGGGTCCTTTTTTGGATTTGTTTTAACATCTCAAAGATTCTGAATGGCTATAATTCCCGGGGATTTATGCTGGAAAATGGCTGTTCTCACCACAGTGAAGATCACCTTTATACTAAAGTCTTGTTTTTACATATATATATACACAATCAAAATACTATAATGTACACCTTGGTGTCTCACAATATAGTCTCATTTGAAATGTAACAAAATAAGTGTGAAAGAAAAAATATCAATCGAAACCCGTAAATGAAGACGTACAGCTACCGTGAAAGAAACAAATGAAATCACGTGAACAACAGAAAAGTTAGTTTTCTTCCCATTTACAGAGCATTTTCATCAGGCATCGGTGCATGCATATGCAAGGTATGTTTGCATTATGTACATTGCCACACCAGAGTTTTAAATAGATCGTTTCCAAAGTCTGTGCCTACGTGTAGCATTACTTGTTCATTCATGGTCAAAAGTGAAGGCATCTGTCAAGTTATATTTCAGGTCTCTTTTTTAATGAAAAACAAACAAAAAAAGCTCATTAAGAAACAGATTTAAACAAAGTATATTGCTGCACTATCATCATTCCAGAGGGTATTTAGTCACTGCTCTAATAGTATTGTACAGAATTGCATTACAGACAATATTGCATTTTAATGTTTGAATGTTTCTCATACTACATCTGCATCTTATATTTTGCCCATTTTTATAATCTTAACCCTTTGCATGCCACAGGAGCTGTAAGTTACCAACCTGCGTCAGTACGCTCACTTCTGATCTGCCTTCTTCCCTTTGACTTCAACCAAAAGCTTTCCCATCGGGTAATGCGTCGGGTCAAAGGTCGCAGGATTTTCTCTGCAGCCTCCCCACCCGGTGCGCATCCGACTTCGAGCGTGCCACCGTTCACAAGAGATTAGACGGCCTTCCTCTTGGGAGTATTCCGAGCCTGCAAATGCATTTTGTCGGGAGCAGAGTTAAACGTGCAATGTACCGATGAGAGCAATGCACTTTGCGTGGGCGCCCAACTTTAAAGCCGCATTATACGGCGTTCAGCGGAAAACTTGCCCATCCGAACAGACGGGAAATCTTCTGCAGGTCATTTAGCTCCCTCTATTCATTTTATTTTTCTGCTCTCTTTCTTGCTGTTGGTGTTGCTTTAATGGCGAGGCCCCCGAGCACAAACGCGATCGCATCTTTTCCCCGCCAATTATAGCGAGCGAGCGCGCGCCTCTCCCCCGAACGCCATCTGCGAGACGATTCGAACGCTCAAAACATCTGCACCGCATGGCGCACGTGGTCAGGCCGCCTCTAATTGCAACGGCTTCTTCCCGAGCTGCGTTTGGAGTCTCGTCCCACACAGGATCGAGCGCCTGGATGGCCGGGGAGACGCCAAGGCCCTCTGGGAAAACTTGTTTGTGGGCTCTCCTCCATGATGGGGGTTGAAGGGAAGGACGGCGGAGCGATAGGCCGAGCGGTTTAAACAATGGCTCCCTTTCAGTTTGTGGGACTCCGTCCAAAAAAACATAGCCTCCCTCCTCTGTTGTTTACAATTCCGCCATCGCCCCCCCCACACCCCCGGCCTCCCACGCCGTACAGATGTCATGCTATTGGGTGTGATGTGGTCATGCCCTTGGCTTCCCATTAAACGCTATCTGGACATAATACAGAAGATGCCTGGGGATTTTCATTAACACTCACAGGAATAAATAAAATGTGCTGCGGAGAATATCTGCAACTGTCTGCATTTAGGTGCTCGGTGTATGTATGGTGTTGGTCATACGATACTTAAATAAAAAAAATACAGCAATGCATTTGTTGAAGTTTTTCTCTTTTAATAATGAACAATAATTTTCATAGCCCCTGTGTCAATCTCTTGCAGGATGAAGGCCATCCTGTCAGCAATGGGGGGGGGGGGGGGGTTGTTTGATTGCACTCTACAATGCAGGTTTATGTGGGTCGATGAAGGGAGAGAGCCCAGGACTGGTTCGGGTATCACTCGCCACTGATGTTAGCCGTGTCCAAAAACATAACCCATTATCGCCAGGTTCGTAGCGCCGCGTCTTAACCGCTGCACTACCCCACTGGCGCTATACCGTTGTGTATTCAACGCATATATTCAGAGTTGCAAGACGGAGTACTCAATTTATATCACGAGCCCCACAAATGGCAACGCTGCGTTCATTAAACAATCTCGCCGAGCCAAAAAAAGACGCAGGCCAGCGTGGGTATTTCGGAACGTGGCAAGAGGACATTCATCAACGCTCAAAAAAATGTCACAGCCGCCGGCGGGGTGGCTTTGACCCTACCCCATTGAGTCGCCCGGTCTCCCCGGGTGGACTGCGCGCGCTGTTTGGCGAATTGGAGCGCGCCGTTGTCGCTGACGCAAGGTGACCAAAGTGGCTGAGTGGGTCGGAGGAGCGTTGAGTCGGCACCGCCGAGGTCCATGCCCACCGGGTTTCAGGCACCGGTGATTAAAATTGCCGAGTGGTGTTGGTCTAACAATGGCTGTGTGAAGAAAACCACGATGTGATGTTTTCGTTCAGGTTTTCGTTCACATTTTTTGGCTGTATTTTGGATCCGAGACTTCATAATTTTGGCTTCATTGACATGTGACAAATACTCTTTGGATAGCATTAAAACGGCTGTGTTTCTTATCTAGAAAGGCTAATTGGAGTGACTTGTTAAGTTGCTTTGTGGCTTGTGCTCTAACACAGGATGATGCATTGCTATCTGCAGCATTACATATCTACAATGTCTTTGTCTCATGACCTGATTCCAATGGATAATTTGCAATATATCATCGGAGGTATTTTTGGTTAAATAGTAAAGATGTTGGATGTGGGGTTTTTTTCTCCACAAATGGAGGCTGCGCTGTTTAAAAACCTTTAACCCCCCCTCGAATTAAATGTGGTGATGCAGCATGGCAGTTCGTGAGCGTGCATGAGTCTGTAGAGCAGAAATTGAAAACGGATATTGAAATTTAACAAGAAAATATTGTTTATGATCCAGGTAGATGGTAATGCTCATTTTGTTCAATGTTACACCACAGTGTTATTGTGAGAATCCTCGCATAATTATATGTTTTTGCTTTGTTTTGTTTTCTTATTCCCCACCCCCTCTAGCTGCGAGTTTACACCGTTGAGAGATTTGCTACATTTCCAATTCCCTGTTTGAACATTACTCTCCAGAAATGCCTCGTGTTCTCCCAAATACATTAAATCACACACTCAAAAAGAGGCACAGATGGTGAGATATTTCCAATAGCGTTGGCTCAGCCAAACACTCCTTAGCAAAAAAAATAGATTTTCGAGGGGATAAATGTGTAACAATAACACACACGCCGAAATCATAACAATAACAACAGCAACAACATGAGTGAAGACGCGCCCCTCTGTGTCTTGTCTCTCTGTCGGTCACGTCAACTTTGCGGGCAGCTACCTGGGGGCGATTGCGCGCGGGTGCCCTTTCAAAGCACCTCACGATAGCGTGTGGACCCAAACGCGCTCGAGAGCTGCGTCTGCCCGCCACCGGCTACGTACGGGCGCGGAACCTCTCACCGCGGCCCGTGCGTAGCCAACTGCGCTCAACCGGAGACGTTGCGACCGAATCGGAGTTTTCTTTTTTTCTTTGCGCGAGCCGCCGTTTGCGCCTCTGGCGGGCGGGCGGGCGGGCACGCGCGCGTCGTAAACGTATTCAGCGCACGTGTGCGCCACGGCTCCGCTGCATGCGCTAAGTTATTTTCTGCACCGAGATCATTACAACATGATCTATTGATCTTTGTATGCCTATGCATGCAATTTCGCAAAAGGGCGTGCAAATGTCAAATTGTGAAATCATTTGAGGCACCGGAGGGGGGGGGGAGGCGAGGGCTTTTTGGGGGGGGGAAGGGGGTGAGGTGCAGGGGTGGGTGATGGATAAGTAAATGATAAAAGGAAAACAAAGCAAAATAAAATAAACGATAGCCAGCGCGGGTCTGATCGTTATTTGAGAAGTGCAAGAATGTGTTATATATTTATATAAACATTATTAGTTGTACTTAAAAAAAAACACTTATAGTGAAGATACATTTTTTTTTTGGGTGACCGGGCAGTTCAGAGGTTAGAGCACGGAGCCGCTGAGTTCATCGGTTCATCTACAAGTTTCATCTGCGCGCGATTGAACCGAGTACTCAAGTGTACCAAGTTCATGGTTGTCAGCCCAGTCGCTCGTTGCTGCACAAAAGAAGGCCCTTCGTATCACGTTTGGCTTCGGTACTCAATTTAGCAAAAATCGCACGAACTATAATCACAAAACGCTGGCGCGACTCTCTTGCGACGGCCGATCTCATTGCGGAGTTATATGAGAAGGTGTAACCCCCGAACCCGTTATAATCAAGGCAACTTGAATGAGCTTTTGAGAGAAGCCTTGTGGAAAATCTCTCCTGCAGGCCTTCTCTGCGACATGGGGCACCCACCTTGCTTTTGGGAGATTTCCAAATGGATTCGTCATCTCGTGACATGATGATGATGATGACGATGACGCCGGTTGCACAGTTGGAATAAATTGGTGGTGGGGGAAATACCAAATCAATAAATAGAAAACGGACACAGCACGAAAATATAGCAGACCATAGAACATGCCAACCTATGAATGCACTGTGATAACACAACACATCCATCAATAACATGGCCCTTCATACCCACATGGATGATCTATGTGCTATGAAGAAGGGCCATAGCACAAAGCAGTTCGCCTATTGTATACATGTTTCTCTGTAATGGAACGATTATTGACGGGTGTTGAGCTTTTTTTTCTAAATCCGCACTTACGTACCGCTGCAAACGCACTATCGCGGACACTCATTCGTTTAATTACGTGAGTAATAACGAACATTACCAATGACAGACTTTTGTGTGATTGCAAATGCTTTGCGGACTTTTTGGAGCGCGGCCATCATCACTGCCGCAGCGCTTCCTCTGTTGGAATGGGGGGGGGGGTACTCGGGGGGAGAGAGTCTCCACGCTCAGCTGCCCGGAAAGGTGCCTCGCCTAGCTAGTAATCGGCCGTTATAGCCGGCTGGATTTCCCAATTCCCTTCCCTTGCTGGCAATTTGTCTCCGTGGCAGTAACTGCACAAAATTTCCACGCTTCCCCCCCCCCCGCCGCCACCACCCCACCGTCTCCCCCAACCTCTTCTTCTATCTCCGGCTATAATTTTTTTTTGCTCTATATATTCCTTTATGTCTCCTCTCCCACATTTGGCAAGTGGCCCCCACTGCGTCACCTCAAAACCTCCCCTGACATGAACTTTTACCTGCTCAAGCATGCGCAGCCAACACCCCCCCCCACCACCACCACCACCTCACCCACTGCCCGGATGTGATTGAATGCCAAAGAATCGCTTTGGTCTCTCGTCCCGTGCGTTGGTGATGCCGCGTCTCCTCTTACAGCCGAAAACCCTTTGATTATTGCCACCGCCGTAACGCCGGCTGATTTATCTGGGCGCTCACGCGCCCGCGGTGCCCGGGCGTCTTTGGCCCCCTCGACCTCGCTGTCATCTTTGTTTTTGCGAGATGGACCCCTGCTAGATGGAACCCCGCGCGTCTCTCGGCTGGCACCTCTCGGCTGTAGGCAGAATCAAGGGGGGTGGAGGGGGAGGGAGCGCACAAGGCCTTGGGGAGTTTCTCCCTTATTTTCCCCCCCTCAATTGCTCCTGGTTAAAACAACAACGTGATTCAAATCGCACGTGTGCTTTTATAGCCGTTTCTTGGCAGACACCGAATTGAACTTCATAACTTGGGAAGTAATTATCGTTCTAAATGTACCAGCAAAGAACCGCATGGGGTGGAAACCAAAATCATCTGCAGTAGAATTCAGGTCAGCTGGGTGGCCTCGTGGTGAACACGGCTGCGGATTCACAGGTCGTTGGTCCAAATTCAACCTCGACCCCTCAGTTCATGGTTAAGCACCGTTGCAATCCAGAGGTCGCCGATTCGATCCCCAAGCGCGGCAGTTGAAACAACGGGGCAGGTTTGTTCAATTCCCCTGCCTCTATCCACGTGGTTAAAGCAGGGCCCACAGAAGCTGGCCGCTGGGCACGTCTGGCGTGGTGGGGTCAAGTGCGACTTGGCTCTCCTCTTCCAAGAGGCCTCGGCAGCGTGAAAGAGTAGGCCGAAGTACCCTTTAGAGGGGTTCTCTAAAGCTCCATCGAGTGGCGGTCCTTATACCAGCCGTGTCACGAGTAAGCAATGACAGGTACCTTACCTTTAGCTCTGTGACGTGCAGTGTGGGAACGTGATCGGGTCAGCAAGCTGCCTTCTGATTTGTTTTGATGTCAACGATCTCATGACAGTGTTGCCGAGAGTAGTCTGTCGTGTGCCAGCATTAGTCTGGCCACCAGTGCAGACAGTGCACTATTTGTAATGCTTTGTGTCGTTTTCAGGTGATAGTGGTGGCAAAATGCACAAGCCTTGCAAAGTTGATTATTCAGCCGTGAGCGCAAGAAGCAATGACATTATTGAACCACTTACACCCAGTTTTTTTTTCAGTCAATATCTTAAGGTTCAAATAAAATACCTGCGATGCTTAATTAGGTTGATGAGTATAAATTCTGTGGTTGAAATTCCACATTCCTATGACGGGGAACATTCGTTTCAAGGGACTGCCGTTGTTGGCTTCCAACCAAGCGGCGCTAATCTAACCGTGAGCATTTTACTGACCTCAGGAAAACGACGGGCAAGATAGACTTTATATTAACTTATGATCAGAAGCCCTGCTGTTCAACCAATTGGCAGTGTCACGGATATAATCTGCAGGAGAGATTCTGGGAATGCGTGAATACGGGAATTGTGTGCATTGTTTGCAAATGAGCGCCAGATCATGAGGAATTGAACCGGTCTCCTTACGGGACTGCAAACGCAGTACAAAGCGCGACAGAGTGAGAGACAACTGAGAGCAAATCAATGAATCCTTGTGCAGAATGGTAGACACAGTTTACAAAGCGATGCATTTTATGTACGGATATTGTGCCCAAATCGCTGCCGCTGCAGTCCTGCACGGACGCTCGTCTCTGTCCCTCCGCGTTTGACTTACGATTCTGCACGGAGCGAGCGCAAATGTTCATTTCCAAATTACCGTCCTGCCGCCGCCGTACATCCTCGCAAAAATATTGCATTGGGTTATGGTTTTCAGACGCCACTCTGTTATGGACAATACCCGAATATTGAATTTTCAATTCCCCATTCTAATATCGCCGCATTCTCTGCATGGATTGCCTTAACTCTTGACTCTTTTTGCTCCTTTTCCGTACCAATGCGCGGACGTGGTGTTGTGATTTATGACTGTTATATCACATCTATAGAATCTCCTCTTCGCGAGCGTGCCTTCAGGGTTGTGTTATTTAGATGTAACGTAACCCGTATATATTTTATTCATTATTTTTTTGTTTTTAATCTATTATCGGATTTATGTCTCGCTGCAAAAAAATCTACAGCAAGCTAATGCGAATGCTCTGTATAAAAACTTGTTCAAATAACAAAATTTACCCTTTTTTTGCAGGTCTCCTTGATGCTTGAGAGAATGAATTCTCTGGTGATGGATGTACCCAGAATTCTCATAACTTTTGGAAAAATATTTTTCGGAATTTACTTGGACTGTTATTCTTGAAGCTATTTATTTCATTTCGAGGGTGGAGCAGGGGGAGGGAGAAACACAGCCTTTCCTTTCTTTAGCATTTAACAAAAAAAAAACTCGCATCTAGCAAGGATAACTTATTAAAAATAAATAAAAGAACACAATGACCAGCATTCTGATTTGATTTATCGTGCTAATATGCGGCATGTTGCTCACCCCTTTCCACAGGAAGTATAAAACACCCTTTGAAACAACCCACCGCCGATTATATTCATCGCTCCTTCACCCTCACTCCACGCAACACCGGTGAACGGGTACTTCTTTCACATTTCACGAAACCCTGAACAAACACTCGCGCCGTGTTAAAAGAGAGCGCCTGTAAACGACATTCCAAACCGCATGCCTCGCCACACAGGAGGAGTGACGTTACCTATTCTCCGGCAGTGGCGGGGGGAGGGTGAGTGGCTAAAAGGGGACCCTGGTGGGTGCACCGGGATCGTTGAAGCCAGTCGGGGGTCCATTTGTCAATCTTGAATGTTGTCAGTTTGCTAAAAAAAATAAAACCGTTTAAATATGTACGAGTGTACGCACGCATCGCGGGTTTGAAATTCTGTTATTGCATGCAGCAATGCGTCGACTGCTTACTTTGAATAATAATAATGGTAATACGTGTTCTTTTGCTATTGTATTCTTAATGTTTATCCTAAAAGTGAAAATCGAAGCTTTGGCCAATTGCCCTGAAACATGCCAATCAGCCTAACATCTCATCGACAGTGACATTAAAAAATATTATTAATTGTCTTAAATTAGCCTCCGTCTTTATGTATGCAGTGGTGGCATTAGTAGTGGTGGTAGTGCAGTGGTAAATGCACTGCACTGTGATCTCATTAACCTGAGTTTGATTCGGGCTCATGGCTAACATCAGCATCGAGTGATATCTGAACAGGTTCTGCACCACCAGTACACCCTTCACGAACTCTCGCTGACCAACATGACAACGCATAGTAAACATATATAAGGCCCCTCGATCATCGTGGCATGGGAAGGTCTTCATCCCAAAGATCGGCAAGCAGTGTAACTTATTATTGTTATTATTATTACATACGTATGGGTGGCGGTGGCACAGTGGTCAGCGCACCTCCGACGAGCACAGTTGGCCATGTACGGTGCGAACGAAGTTCAAGGTGTACACATGCATTGCACTTCGAACCCGGTGGCTTGACTTTAACTCCCAGGTCACAGCGAACGTCGGTGGCGATCGCTATCGGAACCTATCCGGGGCATCCCCGTATCTTGACGCAGGAGTAAAATGAATATCTCTTGGAAGCAAATAAAGACAAACAACACTCTCTCCTGAAGCCCTCTCGTGGCCAGCAGACCTCGACATTGGCATTTAGCTTCTGAACGGATTGCCACTGCCATGGAATGGAACACGGACGATGTGGATGCAAAGGCGACCAGAGCGGTCTTTGCCACACTGCTCCATTGCGAGCCATAATAAAAGTTGCTCAATATCACCGCTTGCCCCAGGAGTCTACAAAGGCTACGTGGGGGGATATTTGTCTACGCGCGTGTACACGTTTTCATGCAAATATATGGACGTGTGAACGCCAATTGTAGAGTTGCATGCATTATTGATGTAGAATATTGTAGCTGGCGGCTCTATCGCTGCCTTATTCTAGGGAGCACCCGGAAAGAGAACCCCACGGCTGCCCCTGAAGCTGACAATCATTCTGGTTTGACTTGGCTGCTTTGAGTAATTAAAAAGCAATCGGTAGAAGAAAAAAAATCCTCAATAAAATCAAGCTCTGATTCATCACATCTACCCCCCCACACACACAACACGATGCAATTGCGTTCCACATTACAACCCCAATTGCTTTTTCAGCACTGCCCACCGCCACCACTGCCACCGCCACAAACCTGCTTAGTGGAAATCCTATTTTGTAGATCATCTCCTCGGTTATATATTTATTTTTCTCCACTGGCTCACGCAATTGCCCTCCCCACACCCATCTCACCCACTCGACCACACCTCCCCCCCCCACATCCGTACCCCCGCCCCCTTCACCTTATTCCCGTCCAACGGTCCCATTCCTCCGTGGCTCAAACAACTTGCTCACCCATTTATTTAATTATTTATCGGCCCTCTCCCGATTGCACTCAGGGTTGCTTGACCTGGAATAATCCCGTCCCAATGCGCTGGAGTGACTTGAGTGGCGAGACAAGGCAGCGAGGGGTCGCCGGGTCACCAACAGAGGGATGCTAAACAAATGATTATTGCACACATCCATTAATCATTATAAAGGGCACGCCGGCTGTGGGTTCAGTCCCAATGCAAAAACACATCTGTGTGTGTGTGTGTGTGCCTCGTTGTATATGGACACTCAT
This sequence comes from Entosphenus tridentatus, assembly GCA_014621495.2. Lineage (NCBI taxonomy): Eukaryota > Metazoa > Chordata > Hyperoartia > Petromyzontiformes > Petromyzontidae > Entosphenus > Entosphenus tridentatus. Next base: position 3,171,967 of record CM025658.2, read on the forward strand.
TTTACTTGTGTGTGTGTGTGTGTGTTCATCGTGGACGCGTAAATAGTTTATGTTACCGGCAGCGAATTCGCCATGGATGCCACAAGGTGCTGTGACTTTGTTGACCCGGGTTACATTTCCCAGCCGCGATGCAGCGCACGAGTGGCGGATGGGATCTGAACCTGGTCCCGCACCTCTCACAGACCGGTCCGTACGGTGTGCGAACCGGTGCCTCGTGCTGCGCCGTCATTGTTGGCACTTGGGCGACTGGACCAGCACGATGCTGACCGCACCAGCCACTCTTTAGCAAATTCAGGCCTTACTAGGAGAACGCTAAGAGCGCTTGACCCAGCAATTGTCTATGAAACGAAATGAGGTCTTAAATTGGCATGAATTGCTAAAAAACAAAAATTGCTCATTTATGGCTTTTCAGAACGTCAACTCACAAACGGACTGTGTAAAAGACGGAGGCGCCAAAGAAGTGCACAGGGACCCTGTGCAAATCATACCACGTGTCAAAACTCGCATGTGCTGCTGGAACACGGTCTCTATGAATGAGGCGGAAACGTGAATTTTTCTAAGCGTGGTGGTAACAACGAGACTGTACAGGATGAGAGAGAGAGAGAGACGCACACACACGAGGGACATTGCAGGAGACGGAGAAGCGCTCTCAAAGGGAGAGCAGGCGAGGCTAAAGTGGTTTGGTCACTTGAGGTGGATGGAGGAAACCGATTGAACCAAGATGGTATTTTGAGACAGGGAAGAAGACCAAGAGACAACGGAAAAGTAAAGAAAAATGTGGTGTCGCAGTGGCCTTAGGAAAGAGAGGGCAGGCCTGGGAAGTGATGGAGGCAGACACATGGAGGTATAGCAGGGTATGGCAAATGCCTGAGCACAGAGTCCGATGATGATGATGATTTTAAACGGCGAGAAGCTGAATTGATTCTCAAGAAATGTAGTTGTCAATCACAACGTCTTCCACTGAAGATTGCAGGGCTTGCTTTCTTTGTCCAATTTATATATCGTTTTCCTGTGCTAAAATAAATAAATAACTGTGCATAATAAAAGAGTGCTGCGATTTCATTCCATTCTCAAGCAAGTCCACAAACGGTTCCCGGTGCAATGGGATTGACCAGTGACCCGACTGCATGTGCGTAAATATCTTCACGAATGAATAATAGCAATTACACTTAAATTAATATGTACATAAATGAAAGTGCCAACACAGAATGAATATGAATAAAATCATGAATTTAGTCCATGCATTTCACGCACAAATATATTTATATATATAAAAAAATATATATATATCAAGAGCCTACAATAAATAGTTCTAGATGTGATGCAATACTTACTCCTGGGTATTTTATTTCTGCCGGCATAAATACCTCTTTTGTAATCCTGCGAACTGATGATGAGAAAAAAAAATCGTCTGGAATCCGCTGCGCAAGTGCTTGCGCTCGACTCGTTACCCATCGAGAGAAATGCATCTACACTTAGTAGCACTGCTTAAAGAAAACAGAAATGAATCTGGCCTAGGATAAATCACAGCTCGGTATCCACTCTCACATCCTCTAAATGCGGGGGGGGGGGGGGTGTGGCAGTCAGAATTCACGAAACGGAGTTCGGGATCCCAATCCCTGGGGCCCTCGAACACGCCCCCAACCACGGTTAGTGAAAGGAAAGTCTCGGGGTCCTAACGCTCTCATTGTTGTTCATCATCCTATCTGTCTCACCCACACGCGGTCTCCCCGGAGAGAGCCTTTCTGCTTTCCGTGTTGTCGCGTTAACCCCCGTCCTGCGCACACCGTCCCAGACACGGGAGGTTATCTCGCAGCTAAAGTGCCAATTGCCGCTGCACATCTATTCAAGTCACGGACGACCGCCCAGCTCCGGACCGACAAAAAAACAAACCGGGAAGCTCCGAGAGAAATAGGCAATCCGCACTCCCGCCCGAGACCCTGAAGTGTTGATCAGCGGAGTTTTAATTGTTTGGGGGGTGGGGGGGGCACGCGCACGCGCACACACGCGCGTATCATTGATAACATCGCAGAAATGTATTTCCGCGAAAGGTTCCATTAATAAGTAAAAACAAACTCCTTCGTTTAATTCCTTGGATAAATAGAAGGAATCCTGGTCCAGGTTGTTGCGTAACGAAAACGTTAACAAAGCGAGTGATTTATTATGCATTAATAGTTAATGCCGTCTGCCAGAATACAATATAACAAGAAATGCACAAGACAAAGCGAGTTTCGCGTGTGCTTTAATGTGTGTGCCATTTATAATGATAGAAGGAGCTGCATTATTTAAAAGTTGCACAAGGTGCATTCAAAAAGTCGTAATTGCGCATTACATCACTTAGCCGAATGTGTGCATGAACACTGTCCTATATATTGCATGTACCATGCGA
>CM025658.2:3174755-3187523 GCA_014621495.2 Entosphenus tridentatus
TTCGGTAAAGTCACGTAGAAGGAAAATAATAAAATATTACATATATTATTATTATTTTATTATTTCCCTTCTACGTGACTTTAGTATTATTATGTATTATATATATCAGGCTCCCATTACTTTAATATTGTATCATGCAGGTAGGGTTGGAGCAGTTTAAGTATCTCCATGCACACAGCAAGTCATGTTGTATTACCTCCAGGGAGGCAATGGCCACTCCACTTATGTAAGGTTTATATTTTTTTAATTCTTTGTCTCTTGGCTAAGTTTGGCGCCGTTTTGAACGTGCCATATCTGCTGAATTCAAAGCGTCATCTTCGGCATCAATTCTACTTCTCGGAATAGTGCTTGCTAATTCAAAAATAGTTTGGTCCGACGTTTTGACATAAAAAAAAATCTGAAACCCCCAAAAGATGTGTGGATTAAATATGATTAAGAAGTCTGCTGTGCATTTCCTTGACTTGGTTACTATTTTGGCTTGTCTGATGTGCAAAATCTCCATTGGAAATATTACTTTTAAGAATGGATATGCTTCGGTTAATTTTATGTATAACATATTTAACGATTTTTTTAATTGGCATGTCATGAGATAAAGTATCCCTTTGGAATGCTCAAAGAGCGGTGCATCACCGCGTGTAAGACTGAATGACCTGCAGAAGAAGGTATCACATAACTACTTCTGAGTGGCCTCTTACCCATGCCCTCAGGGAGCGCCGCGCTTTTCCACCTGCCCACTCGGGAAATGTTCGCCACGTGGCAATCGAGTCGACGCTTTTATTTCTCGGAGCTACAACCCAGCCAAAATTAAGTGAAAAGCCAAATTTAATGTGACAGTTTTATGTTGTGTGCGGTCATTGTTGACCCGTGCGCGAGACCACCAAGTCACTCTTACTTGGGAACCCAGTTTAATCACAGGCGGCTGAAACCGCTGTTGAACGCAGGTCTCAGTGGTGCCGGCTGACCCCCCCCCCCCCCAAACACAACTCCCAAGCCATCCGGACACCTCGACCTTGCTTTGGCTTAAGGGAATTACGCCATGCGTGTGCGTGCACAGTGATTTGCTTGCATGTCCGCAATGGTAAGATTAATGGGTTCTTGATTTGAGGCCGCGACGAGGTTAGCTAATACCAACCCGTAGGTTATGCATGCTTACCGTGACAAAAAAAACAACAACCTTTATTTTAAATACCGCTTGCCGTATTTGCTTATTCATAAACAAAATAAAAAATACGATCTAATTGCAACGATCGTATTTTAATTGTAACATTGAGCCTACAACACGAAGGCATACATTCACGGGACCCTTTTATGAATGTTTGTTGGACTTCTTTCGCACCGTACCTAGTCAACCGTGCTGAAACAGTTTGGCAAAATTTGGCGGTCAAACTTTTGCACGTTGTAACGAAGGTCGCGCTTTTCCCTCGCTGTGACGGAGCCGCGGCTGGGTAAGGAGCGGAGGTGAGTGACTCAACACACACACTCGCGTGCGCCCACGTGGAGCGGCGTTGCAAACCGTGCCAAGTAAGAACCTGCTCCACGTGGCGGGCATCGGTAGGGCTTGATAATTAATAATAAGTGAATATTTTTCCGCGAGCCTCGTAAAACTAGCAAAACGCACGTCTTGTAAATGGTGTGCTTTTAATTTAAAATCACGCAAAAAATTTAAAGCATATCTGGAAGAAATTAAAATGCTAATGCGACCTCACCGTCGACAAAAAGTAAAAATGTCGAGGATTACGATGGAATACGTAATGGAGGCAAACACATAAAACGTGGTAAGCGAATTATACTCCGTGGCAAAAAACAGTGCAATGCGATTTCCAGGCAGCAGAGACGAGTACAGTATTTATTTCTGACATCAACTTTATCCTGTAGTGAATAACACTTTGCAGCCTTTCTCAATCCACTGCTGGATGAAGGCCTCCTCCACATGCCGTGTTGCTCATGGGCGTTGTTGGACCAGACTTGCACCTCCGATGAGCACGGTTAGCTACGAAAGCTACGAAAGAAGTTCACTTGATACAGCAAATCTGGCTGTGACGGTCCCACCTGATGACGGAGACTTGTGTTGCCTCCGAAACGTCGTGATTTTTTATTATTTATTTTTATCAATTTAAATTATTTTTTTTACCTACGTGACTTTACCGAAAAAACTAAGAGTATGAATCCTTGCAGTCACGAAAGCTTCAAATCTAGAATTAAGTTCAACATGCATACTTCCCTCTGTTGCTTCAATGTGAGTTGGTGAAGGGGGGGGGAAGTACACGATGATTGGGGAGGGGGGCATGACAAGTGGCAAATATTACTCGCCACGGACGTTAGCCATGGCCAGGAATACAACTCGTATTGCGAGGTGCTCGGCGCAGTGCTCTAACGTGCACTCCTCTACCACTCCCTTACTTCGCCTAGATGTGGCGAAGTTCACTCGGTGGACATCTGTGACTAGTGGGCATCTGTTGGGAAAAAAGAGCTTTCTAGCTCATCGGATTCCTCCAGTGGAAATAAATATTCTGATTGTGAGGTGGGGGGTGGAGGTGGTGGCTGTAGGGGGTCGAGACCCCCCCCGCTCCTCCCCGCTGAAGGTTCAGGACCCCTTCTAAATAGTTAACAATAACATTTGTTTTCTATATTTAATACATTGACTGTGTAGTGCCCCTCCCCCCCCGGCCCCACCTCTTCAAACAACGACACCCGAGCGCGTTTCGCACGCACTATGGCAACATTACGCGCGCCTTTTCCTCGTCCTGTTGACGTTCCTTTGCACCTTTTGTTCTCGTAAATTGCTGAGCGGACCCGTGTTCACGGCTACCTGCGTGGGCACGGTCGCGACCGCGACATCCGTCGCGAGGTTGCGCGATGATGAAAATAAGAATTTGCCTCCGTGCCGACGATGGCAAAGCTCAGATTGCTCTCTCCTCCTCCTCCTTCTTCTTCTTCTTCTTGTTGTTGGCGAAGTTTTCACGATTTCTAAGCCTGGCAGACGGATGTTGGGGAGCGCGCGACGAGCCACACCGAGGGCCACCGCTGATTTCAATTCGCACGGCTCGTGCGTGGCAAGCATAAAAAAACACAACAAACAAACGCCGCGCAAAAGGATTAAGCAAAGCTGGCTCACAAACCGGGGCATCTGTGCTTTCTTGGTCCCAAGCTCACTTGCAGCACGGCTAAATTGAGTTCTTTTGACTCCGAATGTCCATGCTTCACAGACCAGGACATCCAGTCCAGTGCATTTGTTATAATGAGTACGATGTGATAATCATAATAATGTTCGTAAAAATCCGACCCTTTATTTACCCAGGGAAAGCCCAACTTAGCCTCGAGATGCGTTTTGAAGCAGGTCCTTGCATTGGGAGTTTTGGCACATTCCATGAATGAGTGTTTGGCTCCATGTGGGAGGTGAAAATGTAACAGCTTGCAAAAACCCCACGCAAATGAAATGGTCAAGCTCAGTGCTCGATAGTGACAAGATTCAGCAATCCATTACTGTTACTACCGCTTCACAGCCTAAGCCTACAACACATGCTATTCAACAAAATTCGAACCAGGCTTAAAGCCTGCATAGCTTCAGGATGATTTGGTCATGGGCATTGTGAAGTTCACGAAGTGCGTTTAGATTAAATTGTTGGCATTTTTTTGGTGTGACCAGCTTCTGTCCAGCTTAAGTTGCGTGTGTGATGTCGCATAATGAAACGTGGGAACAAAGGGATGAGTGTTAGAGTTCGTTAAGTGATTTGCAATTGGATGTGTCCACAGGCTAGACTGCACAAAGCTGTGGACCCATTAGCGCATCACACATTGTGTGATAATCACAAGGTTACTTTGCTCATGCTCTTATGTAAATAGTATGCATCGGATAATAGAATTGGTCTGCAGCCAGTCTTTTGATTAAAATTCACTCGGCATAAACATACTTTTTTCTTCGGCGAATACTTTTCGATCAATGATGCGTCCAAAGACTTTCAGCAATTGTTGTACGTGTGTGCGTGCGTGTGTGTCGCCTTAAATTAGTACTTGGTGTGTTGTGTAAAAAATTAACCCGTAATAACTAAGTTTTTCACTATAAATCCTTTATATGCGTGGCGGCTAGAGTCCTCTCGTCCTCTGGCTTGAGATGGCTGCCACCTATGGGTCAGATGAATGCCTGCCACCATTAAGCAATTGGTAATTAAATATAAAAAAAAATTTCTAAAAAGTGTACAATTTTGAAAAAAAAATTTCACTCAAATACATTGTCACGCACAACGAGTCTGTGTGCAAAATGTCAGCTCGATTGGATCACGGGAAGTGGGTTAAAAAACGACCGAAAGATTTGCACGGTCGTAAGCGCGCAAGCAAGTGAACTTAATATAAAGGATTTAAAAAAATCATCACCGGGCGTAGTGCTGGCCTTACCATTTCCTCTTGTACCGCACTAACAGCACTTGCTCGAACAGTCTGTATGTATGTATGGCTATGTGGGAGATTTTTGTCTTTGTCTGAGTATGCCCTTCTTGAACACACCCACAATTGAACTGCATAACTGGCTTTCCCAAGTACGCAATGTGTATAAATTGGCGAGGAGAATGAGAGGGCGGCTCAGGGATTATGAGAAAACACTGTGAAGGGAAGGTGGTGAGCGATGATGTTAATTGACCCTAAGCCATCACAAATTTAAATTAGCTTGATTAGTCAGAAAATAAGTTTTAATCTATCGAGAGTCTTGTGAAATCACACAAGCTGTTGAAATTGCAATTTGTTCATTTTCGCGCAATATTTCAAAGGATACATGAAAAAAAACATTATGGTAATATGAATCACTTATGGCCCTTTGTCAACCCACGGCTGGGTGAAGGCGTCACTACTCCATACAGAGCCACGGAGATTGTGTTGACGATGCTTCAGCACGCTGGTCAGCGTGGTTTGGTGCCAGTGGGATGGCTGAGGGGGCAATGAGTGGATCAGATGTCACGTTCCACGATCCTTGGCTGCGGACAAAACATTGAACTCAGCTTGCTTGGCCCACTGTGCAGTGAAACAACGACTGGGCCACTGGGGATTCATGGAAACTTTATACCATTGTTAGAGTTGTCATTCCACAGAATAAAGTTGGCTGTCACTTGTTTGATTTCACAAAATCATTTTTTTTCCCACAAAGATAAAAACAATCTTTAACAAAACTCATCAACGCACCACTGCTCCCCCCAAATAAATGGTCGTAATGGGCCATTGTCTATCCGCTGCTGGATCTACTCTGGAATTATTCGCTCCATCTCCTTGGTGGATATATATTCCGGAATGTATCCCTCCTTTGCTGACGCTCTGTAATTAGTCTTGACCTTTCAACAACACGTCTTTCCCCAAGGCCGGTTACTTTGATTCACAATCAATACGATGATATGTCATAGCACTGTTTCAAGTTGCATGTCAAGTGGTTTGTCTCTATCTTGGGATAATAACTTTGCAAACGTGTCTGCTACCTGGTACTGGAGAAGATTGGTAAGCGGAGAAGTGTGGATTCGGCAGGTGTGTTCTGAAGTTTAGAATTACTCTTTCACAGAATAAATGTATTTTCTTTCCCGATGGTGTGTTAAAAATAATGAATAAAAATAATCTGACACTTGCCTTCAGCACATCGGTTGTGCCTGATCACTAATCCCACTGGGATTCTGTTGTGAGAAGCCTCTAAGGGAAGGGTGAACAGGGCATGATTCTGCTGGCTATGATTCTCATGTATAATGGCAAGCGGCATGCTGCGATGGTGATCTGCAAGCAATGAGCAATGGCAAACACGAGTTCATTTATTTTCCTCTTTAAATTTGCAAACGTTAATCACAACGTCCGTTCGCGTGTCCATGGATAAATATTTACCTCAGAAACTTATTTTTTTCTCCCGACACAAGATGTACCATCATCATTATTATTTTGTTGTGTGTTTCTGGGGTATGCACTACGTACTTTCCCCATTAAAACGTCTCATGCGATACCCTGAACGCACAGTGGTCATATTCATTTAATATAACATTGAACCATGCAACCCGATTTAATATTCTAACTTTAGAATGAAATAAAAACTGCGAAATAAGATGTACTTATTATATCATTGCTACGGTTATAATTAAAAAAAATTTCCGCTGGTATTGATTTGTAATAAAAAAAGACGGCCAATTAATATGTAAAGAGGATAACGAGCTGAGTGTGAAACAAACACGAATGGGAATTACTCGCTGCAGTTTCATCCACTAACTAGTGACGGTCGCCCTAGATTGTCTTATTCTTTCATTATTTTACACATTATATGGCGACTTTTTTTTCCTTTGAAACTGTGGCTATAGGGACCGGAGGTATAAGCCACGTGATCCCTTGGGAATGCCTGAGAGATTTCTGGCTCAAAATATTTTCGTAAAAAAACACTTTGCCAAAAACAAAAAAACCACCACCTCAAACTTGTGCCGTGTCCGCTGGGGCCGTTACGACGTACGATGGTGAATCATTCACGGAGCAGGATAACGCAGTGGTGAAGCAAATGTGAAGCGTTGTGGAATTACGCGACTCGTGGTGGGGTTCAGAAGACCTCCGTCACGGAGGGTGTCTGGCCCTGCCAGGATTGGACGAATGTCAATGTTTACCGCCGATCTCACCCTCGCCGTTGGCTTAACATTCAGCGCATTGTGTCAGGTGAGCAACGCGAATGGTTGCGCATCGGCAGTGATTTGCAATGCAGTAAAACAGTGCAATGGCTCTTTAGAATTGGGAAATTATTTTAAACTGTTCTGTGAAATGTTTCGTTGAGACGAGTTTGTCGCTACATTAAATGCCTTGCTGCTATTTTTATTGCTATGTATGGAGCTTTGCTTGTTGTGCTTTAGCTCACTTTGAATTACCTTAATACCCGCCAACTTTACACCAGCAGTTTAACACGTAGGCTTTCGCGATCAATATTATTCATAATAAACGTTTTTGGGTTAGATCGCGTTATTTATAAATGTGTTGTAATCCTCCACCACCCGACACGGTCAATCAGCAAAAAAGTGTCACGTTGACAAAAGACAAATAGTTCACTGCTTTAGCCCACCGGTGTGTTGAAGCGTGAAACCACAACATTTACAATTTTTGAGTAGTACGACGTTTCGCTGGTAATTGCATCCAGCATCATCGGGTCAATTCGCCAGAATGATTTACACCAGCAGCTGTTTGCAGATAACCATAACCATTATTTGTATGATTATCAGCAATGATGCATCCACCGCTGGATGAAGGCATCCGCACACCATGGCCATGACTCATGGGTCTCGTGATTCACAGATCCATCGAGCACCTGTGCATGCGCCAATTTCATTGCTCCATCTCCACGGCTTGGAAGCCACTGGAGCTATAGCACTTTTAAATCTAGATTGAAAACTAATGTCGTTCCAACTGCGTTATCTGTCTTAGTTTGTTGTCCTTCCCCCCCCCCGCCGCACCTCTCATTAGCACAGTTGGGTACGTACGGTGCAAAAGAAGTTCAACATTCGGTTGACATACCTCTGAGGGATGTATCCTCTTTAGCCTGCCACTCCATCATTAGTCTCGATCACCTGACCATCATCCCTTTCAATGACTTGTCCAGACCTGGTCCTCTTACTGAACAGTGAATGCGACTATGCAATAACAACCAGTAGTTTTATGCCCATGTACGTACATATGTTGAACTTCTTTTGCACCGTACGTAGCCAACCGTGCTAATCGAAGGTGCCGGGAAAGGACAGCAATATGCCCATATTAGATCAATCGTAAATGTTTGTGTTCAGTAAATATGTATAAAAAGAAATAGTTTAGTCTGAAAACCACATACGTTTTTTTCCTTTTTCCATACCACATCCTATTTACCTTTGAAATTAGAGCATTGCTAATGTAAAAGTGCATGTTGACCCACAAAGCAAATGGGCTTAAGTAGAATCTGCATGTCCAGAATCCATAAAAGAGGGTAAGTCAAAAAAAGTGAAAAGAAACAGTCTTCCATGTGATCACTACAAAAAAAAAGCAATTCTGATTAGACACCAGTCAAAGCCCCACATCCTTACCTCCCTCACCATTTCCCATGCTCCCTCCCTCTCTACACCCGCCCACTCTTGCCAATAAATCAGTCGAGCATAGATTTACTCACCATCACCAGCTCCTCCACATTCCCCTGACTTTCCACCCATCAAAGAAAGAAAAAAAATCGTCTGTCCTCCCCAGATGATTATTCTCAAAAGTTGGCAAGGAAACTGCCTATTTATCTATCTGTCTATGGGCATGCGTCTCTCCACACATTGGACGATTGTCTGGCCTGATTCCTAATTCTGGGATGCATCATTGCAATGACGCATACTGTTTGCAGTATAGCCTTCACAACATCGTACAACAACATGCCTCTCCTGACAAGGAGAATGATACGCAATTAAGAGCCTTCAACAATTAGAATTTTTTCAAAAACATATTATACTTCGTGATTAATTACCAAACGGCGGACCTACAGACCCAGCACCCTCCGAGCAAGCCACTGTTTCACGCATTTGCTTATCTTTACACTTGTATACAAATTAACCCACGGCTCATTTTCACCATTCAATGCGTTTGGGTGAAAACGTAAAAATGCACGAAGCAGGACACAGGGAGTAAAGTTGAGGCAACATTGTCAGTAGAGATATATATTACATCTGTGGGCATTGCTAATAAAAATTCAACTTTAATAATTAATGTGTATACCAAATGGTGTGCGCGTGTGTAGACATATATGAGGTTCGCACAGCTAGAGCATTCAGAAACACATGAGTTTCTTTTTTTCTGTTAATTGCTTTCCCTCTGTAACTCACCATATCAGAATCAGAATCGTTATTTATACTGGAGGAATCCGAAGAGCTATACACCTCTTTTTCACAGATGTCCAGTAGGAGTGCGTGAAAAAGTTACAACAAAAAACAATACAAAAAATTGATAGGAGTGAAAAGTATAGGAAAGGTAACCAAATCACAAAAAAAAATTGTGTTGTCCTCGATAAAGCCCACTGAACTATTAGCTTCTTTATCAGAAGCAACCTGGTCACAAATGATAGCTCAACGAAGTGGCTTATCACGTGAAAATTCATAGTAGCCAAATAATCTAAGTAATCTAAACGCATATTTATAAATGTTGAGAAAGAAAACCAGATGACCCAGATAAAAAAATAATAATCCACGCGACCACAGGGAGAACATGCAAACTCCAAGTATCACAGGCGTTTGGGTCAGGATAAAACCCCCATCCTCGTGCATACCAAGCAAGGAAGATAATATCACGCAACCTTGGCGCCCCTTAAATAAATAAATATCAAGAGTATATAAGTTCAAATAGCATACAGAGAAGATTGGTGCCGTGGCTGTATAAAATGTACAACACTGAGTCATTACCATCGTGTTAATTTACATTTATATACAGAAAACAACATGTTCTACCTAAAATACACTTTTTTTTGCTTCGAAACTTGTTAAGGGATTTATTAACAACTATATGTGTGTTCATATTCTTGGTTCTTTCGGTAAAGTCACGTGACTTTACCGAAATAATCAACATATGAGTCCCTGCAGTCACGAAAGCTTTAAATCGAAATTTATATGTGTTCCCCATTTTTCCATCCCCCGCTTTTCATAACCGATTTGGCTTGTGTTGATGATGTGTGCAGGTGCGTCACTACGTGATCTATCGGGCCCACACATTGCCACGATGAAAATAAATAAATAACTATATTATATTATTATATTATTTTATTATGTTTTATTATTTTATTACTTCCCTTCTACGTGACTTTACCGAAAGAACCAAGAAGATGAATTCCTGCAGTCACGAAAGCTTTAAATCGAAAAAAACTATATTTACGTACCATGTATCATCATTATCATCATAATCCATGATCAATCTACGACTGGATTAAGGCCTCTCTAAGCCATCGTCATCGATCTATCATGGTCTTGGCAACACGACAATCCATCTATGAACTGCACACGAGACAATCTCAGCCGCTTCATCTGCCGGGCGCACGTGACTCACGTGCGCGTGTTTTCCCACCTTTGGATGCCACCCCACTGCTAGTCTCGACCACCGGGTCATCAATACATCTCGCGACTGTGTCCTGCCCCTCGCCCGCCGACGTTTCGTGACGGTCGATGGGATGCCTCTAACTCGAGCGCGTGCCCTAATCCACGTGTACGTCCTCCTGCTTTTCATTAAAATTCCAAGCATGCACGTCTGCGTGTGCGCCTGTACGAAGCTGTGTTGGGTGCCGCTAAACTGAGACTGCCCACTTGGTGTTGTCCTCTGTTCCTTTCCAGGGCAACGCACGGGTTTCGTTACGTGCTGCGTGCGTGCGTTTCATTTGCTAAGTAATGTATACGCCCTGACGTTGATGAACTTTATTTGGCTAAAATGTAAAGCTTACATTTAAAAATATGGAAAATAAAACTCTGAAATGCCCCGACAGATGATTCAGCCAGAGGCAAAGTGATACTCCCATAGGCTTGCCGAGGCAGCCGCTGTCTGGTCTCATAATGTGGCAATAAGCCTCAAAAGTTGGTCATCGGTCATGTTCGGTGATATTAATGATCTCAAACGCGGTGAAAATCGTTCACCTGCACCTTCACTCTCAGCGTTGTGAAGCACGCCGAAGAATGAACAATTGCTGCCCAGCAGCTTCGTTAGAGTAATTATTAATGTCATTGTTGTGCAGTGGTGCTAGTCGTATGTGGTGTTGTGACAACGCATGCAGATTATGTTCTTGTGCTTGGGGGGGGGAACAAACATGTATTACAAAAATATATAATGAACGCATTCATTCACGCCAACGTGCAATATACACACACGTGCACGCGGAGTAAAAATAACACCATGCACACGTGTAAAATACATCACTCAGTAGATTGCTGCATGAGAGTGAGTACACCCAGCATGCATGCTGTGATAAGGGCAAGATCTTAACGTCTAATGCAAACCCGCATTCAAAATCACCTTAATGCTCAATTACTGCAAGTGCAATCGTACAGCGGTACCAGCTGGACTGCCGCTGTGTAATCATTCAGCGATTCAATACTTAGCTGCATGTGATGTATGCTCCAGTACCACAAAAAAGCACGACGTTGAAATAAGCCAATTATTGTTTTTTTTAAACAAAAAACCTTCATGGGGCATTCCTATTGGGAGACGCGGTATTTTTTCTTGCAGTTAATAATTGGGTGTGCCGAAACCCCCTCCCCCCCCCACCCAGAAAAAAAACAATTATGAACAGCCTTTGCTTTTCATCGTTCAAGAAGTTTTTAAAGGCAAATAAAACGAGATGTCGATGAGTCTACATTTTAAAATCGGGGTACAAATGCGCACGGCTCTTCACAAACGGACGTGCCCGTGTCTCGCCAGCGTTGTAGAGAGATTTTATTCGGCAGCTGAAATGTGGAAATCTGCAGAAGGGGACTAAAATATGCAGATCTGCAGAAGGGGGGCAGCCGTAATGAATGGTGTTTATAGGGTCGGATGGTTCTTCATTCGCTGTCATTGCCATCGATAATGCGAATGGTGCACTCGATGGTTTATGAAGTCCCCTCTTGGGAATCAAGACTGCAGGCCCCGATCCAACCTTTGAGCTGCGTTAAAGCCGAACGGTGCAGATATTCCCGATGGGCCAGAGTCTCCGTTGCGACTGAACGTGTCAGTGACGAGGGTGAACCTGCGTTCATTGGTGTATCTGTGCGCAACTTATCAGTCAGCGGTCGTAACAGCGATCGACAGGCCCGGGTGTTGTAGAAGTGAACATCTGTACCGTCTATTTAGGCAACGTAAATTCCAGATTTTGATTACGCAAACACGAGCGTACATGCAAAACTTATCTTTGATACAATGACAGTGGGAATTCCTTTGTATACAAATCAGTCGTGTTGTTTTTGAAATAAATATGTAACGAAAAAGATATCGCATGTGTTTCTATTTCAGTGTACTTTCATCTAAAATGTGTCTGGAATATCAGTCTGCCCTGACTTGTAAGAAAGCGGTGTCTTAAAACTGCCCGCAGTTATATTACCCGGTGCAATTTATTGGGTGCAAAAGCCAAAAAAAAAAGCTAGATTGACAATTCAATTTAAATATTTCATTAAAATATACTCTCCAGCCCACGAACTGCAATCATAGCTAATGTTGAAAGGGTGAAGGAAGGAAGGGAGGGAGGGAGGGGGGGGAAACGAGAAAAAATGGTCGAGTAAATTGCCTCTGCACCTCCCCTATTTGTATGCAGTTGACGCTGCATGGAATTGAATGAGCACGGCAGCTGTTAGACTTGTGCCGTAATCCTGGGAAATCTGAGCAGCGCTCGCGCGCGCGCGTGCCGCACTGACCCCCTCGATGAATTATGTATGATACGTGTGTGGGGGGAAGAGGGATGGAGAAGCAAAAGAGGAGGGGCAGGCGGGTAGAGGGAGGATACGAGCTTGGGGGGAGGTGTGGGTGTTGGAATGATGGTACGTGTGTGGGAAGGGGGAGGTGGGATTTGGGAGGTGCCGGGGGGTTAGGGAGGGGGTGCTGGGCCGGGCAACCGCGAAGACTCAGATGGATGAGGAGTAAAGTAACGAATATCCGCTGGTTTCCAGGGGAATGACCGGTGTCAAAAAGGCAAGGCCCCTTGCGTTCTGGTCAGAGGCCCACACGCATTCAAACTTTACCCCTTCCCCACGCGCGTCTCCTCCCTTTCTCCCAGAAGCCATCTCTCCCGCCTCATCCTCCTGCTCCCATCCTTAGCCACCCTTCATCCCCCCC
>CM025658.2:3187623-3217286 GCA_014621495.2 Entosphenus tridentatus
AGCTTTCATCCCCCCCCCCCGCGCGTCCAGCCGCCCACGCCCCACCGCCTCCCACCTCTCCTGCCTCGTCAACCAACACCAATCCACCTTATCCTCACACAACGGTGGTGCAGGCCACAGGCACCACCCCATCGGACCACGACGCTCGGTGCAACGCTGATTAACGCACCGTCCCCATCCCCGTTAATTAGAGCAGCGTCCGGGCATGACGAGCTCTCAGTAGACCAGCCCATCCATTAACCCTTTAAAGCATTACACTCAATTCATCAAGCCCGACCGGTTCGGTATTGTTAAAGCCCCTCGCTCAGGAGTTGCACCTTTCGGCTCGGGTGATGAATATTCATTGGGATTTCATGAGTTATATTCAAATCTGTGTTGAGCATTGAACTTCCTCTGACCTCTTGCATCTGCGGGGGATTCTCGAATATTTTCACGGCAAAAGTCACCCCGGAACAAAAAACATGCTGGAGGTAGAGAGAAGATCCATGATTAATAATATTAATAATTCGTTTATTTCGGTGTCGGATTTGTGTTGTTGTTGTTTGCAGCTCACGCACATCGAGAACATGTGCCAAAAAACCCAACAGATTCTGTAATTAAATCAGACATTATGTGAGCTTGTTTGTGTCTACGGTAGTTGGATCGCCCCGTTAACTGTGTTAGTGTCGAGGCCTCACAGCAGGGACAATATTACACTCTTATCTTGTCACGTTCAAATTCAGTAGAAATACGCACAAGCACAAACTTCACGAAAGTAATTGTTCAAATTAAGCAAAGGGACGACGTAGCGCAGGTTTTCCTCGGAGTAAAATATGCGCAGACACAGTTCGTGTGAAGGAAAAGCAACGTTGGATTTTATCGAGCAAAATGTGTGCCCCCACCACTCCATGTATTTGTCGGCCTGAGACAATGCGTAGATTTGCATGTAATTATTTTACTGTATTTGAGTTGTATTTATCTTTTACCGGGTGGGTGTGCATACGGCTGCGAAGGGTTATGTAAAAAAAAAGATCAATGGATTGAGAAATCTCCATCGTCCGGCCGAATGCTGCCACAATTGTTGCGGCAATTGCTCATACAACAAACTGTTGCTTCAACAGTTGTGTCTACGTTGATTTATCCAAGATTTTTTGTTACTTTACAAAATTTAAAGTGAATATATCTACCTCGATTATTTGCGTTGGCAAAACACTTCTTCTTTTTCGATTTCGAGCTTTCGTGACAGCAGGGATTCATATTCTTGGTTCTTTCGGTAAAGTCACGTAGAAGGGAAGTAATAAAATAATAAAAATGAAACATAATAAAATAAAATTCTCACGACGTTTCGGCCACAACGCAAGCAGCCTGAGGAAGGCCTTAGGAAGGCTGCTTGCGCTGTTATTTTATTATGTTTGATTTTTATTATTTTATTATTTCCCTTCTACGTGACTTTACCGAAAAAATAAAATAATAAAATTAAAACATAATAAAATAATTCTCACGACGTTTCGGCCACAACGCAAGCAGCCGTCCACGGGTGAAGAACAGGTCCTGTTCTTCACCCGAGGACGGCTGCTTGCTATTTTATTATTTCCCTTCATCGTGACTTTACTGAAAGAACCAAGAAGATGAATCCCTGCAGTCACGAAAGCTTTAAATCGAAATACACCGAAAGAACCAAGAATATGAACACTTCTTCTGTGTGTACTTCTATGTATGTTCGACTTCTTTCACACCGCACGTAGCCAACCGCGGCTAATGGGAGGTGGGATAACAACCTCAACACAAGGTGAAACAAACTAATTTTATCATCTCTTTTGAATATAAATTTCATCTGAGCTGTCTTCGTTGAAGTGTTGGTAAAATTACATTTTCCATTGACGTTAGGTAGCAACACAGCCACATCTATCATAAATAATGGTAGTTTTGTCATTTTCGCACCGTATATTTCTGTGCGGGTTTTCATGGCTGTGCTGTACAGCGCTCTGACGTGTTTGTGGGGCGTACCGGGTATTGTTTGGCATGATGTCCACATTGCGGAAGCTTATTGAGGGACGAAATTAATTGGAGGTGGTTCTGGGACTCAAATGAAAGCGCTCTGGCCATGTGGGGCAAAGCGTCAGACATCGTGTCCAAACAACACGTGGTATGACCTGAAAACACACCAGAGAGATACATTGCACGATATGTTGGCGAAAAGTATTTTGATTAAAACGCATTAATTATTCTGAGCAAGATGCATTCTAGAATATGAATGGTTCCCCATAATCTGGGCCTAATAGGGTCGTACGTGTTCATGAATGCACATTACTTCGTAAAATGAGAAAATCTCTCTTTTCGCAATCAGTTTGTGAAATAATGTAATATTTATTATTTAATTTACAATTCACTGTCAATGTTTACGGTATTGTCACTGAAGCTGCTAAGGTGATAATAATGATGAATTTTCGAATTAGCAAAATCAACCCCTGTGAATTAGTGTTAATAGCAGTGAAAGTTAATTATCCTAAATGTTAACATATAGAAAGCATCGAGCTCATTCGTCAATGGCATTCTCAGATTAATAATAAATGCTTCAAATTCTCGGGATGTGAAAAGATCGTAGAATCTATTACCTTTTCAATGCAGTGCTCCCAATCACTTAATGTCAATCGACGCCTTCGGTTTAACTTTCAGAATCTTTATTCTGGAGAAATCCGATGAGCTATGAAGCTGTTCTTCACAGATGTCCAGGAGGGGCGGGTAAGAAAGTTACAACAACAGACGACACAAAAAAAACACGATAAGAGCGAAAAGCATGGGAAAGGTAAACTTATCACTAAAATAAATACGTTAAATATATAAAAGTCTATGGTTCAACTTTTGCAATTCATCCAGCAAACAATTGACTGAAAATTACTTGTGTTATTACTTTTATATACATTGTAGTCACAGAGGGCTTCCATCCCTGTAGTATCCATGTTAAACTCAGCTTAGCTACTGAGATATAATGAGATACGGAGCTTGCTGGATGATTTGGTCATCAGCTATAGATAACGTTGTGGTTACAAAAGGCCACAGTGCAGCAATATTTACTTTTCTCTCACTTCCATGTTCACAGCCTTCAACAAACCTCAGTGTGGTGAAGTATGGTCAAATAATCCCAAATGACACACACGACGAAGGGAATTCCGCATCGAGTAGTGGATTAACACAATGGCTGTACTCACACATACATTATATAGGAGCAGTGGTGCAGTGATTCATGCACTGCGATGTGAACTCTAATGACGCCGATTTGATTCTTGGCCACGGGCTAACGTCGGTGGCGAGTGATATCTGAACCAGTCCTGGGCACCCCATTACTGACTCGATGTCCCAAGGTTGTATGACGCCCGGTTGCTAACGGACGTAATGCATTGGTGAGGACATCCACGAAGGAGATGGAGGAATGAAATAAGCTTGAGTGCGGGAAAGGTGTCGGGTGGATATTGCATCATGAATTGCGATAGATGTGGGAGGGCTTTTAACCATAAGTGGATTGGTCAAGGCTGATGATGACGATAATAGAGGAAATACAGTTCTTATTGATGCCAATGTGAGGTTTTCCTTAACAATTTATAATCCATTAGATTGCTTTAAAAGCTTTTGACCTGCGATAAAAATAAACTCTACTTTAAATACAACATTGTACATTCCACATGTGAATATGGACCTACGTATTTAATATTTATTTCATCGAATAAATTCATTTCTAAAAATGTAAAGTTAATATTTTGATTCTGTGAAAAATGTACTTTATATTTCACACGCGATTAATGATTTAAAGCATTTTTTTTTTAGTTCAATCCCACCACCCTTCAGAATTCTCTCCTATTTTGTAAATAAGGAAAACATTTGCCCGGGGTCATTGCGATGGCAGAGTATCACATTTGAGATTGAAATCCGCGAGACCGAAAATGTCAGCGGCGCTTCCGTTTGCGAATGCGCTGGACGTGTCGCCGTCTCAGTCAGGGGGTGCTTATGACGATGGAACCACAATCAGCGGTAGACGGACGCTGGAGTGAATAAACTTCCAGGCAAATTTATGCATCAAGATGCAGGGCGGAATTGAATGACAGTGCCCCATGATAGCTATCACTTTGCAGGGATGATAGCATCTGTAGGTTTGTGTCGGTGACAGGTTTTTGTGTGCGCTGCAAGTTCCACAGTTTGCGAAACGCCTCGGTTTGTTAGCCGCGATGAGACCTCCCTCCTGGCCACCGGAGTAAACTTCACAACTTATTGTCAAGCTGGATGAATAATCAAAGTCACAACATAATAAATAAACACTTAAGAACCACGCAAAGAGTGCTTAAATGTAACAATTACCAGCAACCCGTGCATTTTACAATTCTTCACGGTATTCTTTGTTACTTTTGTCGAGCGGGTGTCGCCCTGTGAGGCATCCTAATCACTGTCCTTTTTTTGCAGGCTCCATTCACCTTGTAGAAGACCAACGGCCGTGATCACCAATCAATGCCATGCGGCGCGGGGTGGTGGACACGGCAGTAGACAACACTTCCACTGGAGGCGGCCTTCATCCTCCCAGATTGCATTTGAGAAATGTCCTTCTTTAAATTACACAATTACAGGCAGGCACGCAACGGCGCATTTATGCATTGACTGAAATAAGATTCCGATGCTCGCGACACCACACATGCGTCGCGTTGAATTGTGCGCTTGAGAATCGATCTTTCGCGATTCATGCAAATATCATGCAAACGATATGCTAATGTCACATTTAGGCTAATGGAGCGAGCAAAACTATACCAGCGAGATGGGGGGGGGAATTGGAAGCAACGCCAAATGAGATAGCGATAACAAGACAATACAACGCGGAAAAATTATGACGTCCTGAATCGAATCACGGTGCCAAAATGGGACAATTTATTCAATTGCTTTGTGGGGGGGGGGGGGGGGTACATGCTCAATCACAGCACACTTGCATTGCCATCATCAGCCCGTGTGCTGACGATAAGAATTGTGGATAAGTCTTACTGTTTGTGATCTTAAATAGGGTAAGGTCATGTCATCACTGTGAGCCTACAAGTGCGACAAACCCAGGGAGGTTAATGCACTCTTCACAATTCTGACAATCGCCTGAGGATGCTGATTTTATTAACGAACGAAACGTCGTACTCAAAATTGTAAATGTTGTGGGTTCTCTCTCTAGTACGTCGGTGTGCTAAAGTAGTAGCAAATTGGTACATTTTTTTCACGTGACAAACCTTACGAATTGGCTGTATCGGGTGGTGGTGGGTTTATGAAACATTTACATTGACGTGATCTAACCCACAAAACGTTATCATGGCAAATATTAATGGTCGCGAAAGCTTACATCTTTAGTTGACGCCACGCTTTGCTGAAATAACCCCGTACCGACCTTGACTCCTCATCGTTGCGAAATGATCTTGGCACCCACCCACATCCATCTCACCTCATTCTGCCCTCGTGATGTTTACGATTTATAGGATTATAGGAATATGGGGTACAATAATATAGGATTATTATAGATAGTTCAACCAAAAAATCCCGGCTCCAGGGCCAGTCTAGCAAGAAATTAGCGCCGTGTTCCCATTGCCAAAAACTTAGAGCTCACTGGTTGTCACCAGCAACACCCTACTTCATCATTTTCTAAGAGACAAATTAAGTTCCACCCTAAATCCTTTGCTCGGAGCCTAAACGAGAATTGCCACTCTCTCTCTCTCTCTCTCCGAGTCATTTTGAACCAAATAAAACCACCCACGTTTGGGACTGCCTCTGCACTTATCCCGGCATAACTCTGTCGGCTAATCTATTCGGATCTATGTAATTACACGGCTGTGCCATTAAAGTCTGGCTTGTTCCTGAAGAAAAAAAAAACATATATATATACACACACACATACGCAAGGCTTATAAGATAGCTCTGAGTAGCTCTATATGTATGCTTGCCCTCAGTACCCTCTTCTCACAGCCTCGCCTTCCCTCTCATTCCCCAGTATAGGGCACACATGAAGATGCAATCAGGACGCAACTTTTGATATTTCACGGTGGACTTGAATTGTTGCAATCGTGATTTTGCTCGCCCATTCTGGATGTAATGGGCAAGGAATGACACGTATGTGTTGTGTATGAAAATAAAGTATAAAAGATTATCTTGGCACCCACGTGAAGAGGTCATCCTTGTTAGCAACGCACTATCTCGTCAGTTTGTAACGTTCACAGACGTATTCGCCGTGTGTGCCTCTATTAAAGTGTTTTTTTTTCTTCTTCAGGAATTTGCCGTGGCTTCTTACCTCCGTGGCCAAGCCTGCTGGCTCGAACCCAAAGGCTCTTCTCGCTGTCTACCCGTGCCCTGTTTGTGGTGCGCGCCCTTGTGTTGGGTACAAAACGCCCCAATTCCAATCGGCTCCAGATTGGGAGATAACTCAGGACATCCAAGAAACTGCCGAGACCACCAAGGGAATTTTAATGCCACCAATAGAGTTGATCTTCTTCGAGCTGTATGCTGCAACCAATTTTAATGTCAGCGTTCAGCTAACAGTGGTGAGTCCTAACATGTTTGAGCGATGCATGGATGTTACGTAAGGGTACACAGTGAATGTCCCTTTAATTAATGGGGCTGTAGCTTGGTTGAAATCAGCCATGGCTTACATCAGCAGGGAGTGATATCTGAATCCGTCCTTAACCTCTCCTCTTCGCCAACCTGCACTGACCGGCAATGAAGTATGGACCAATAGGCCCCGTGACCAACAGAGTTTTGATCCAATAAGGGGCTGACAAAGGGCTGATATCTTTTTAATATCTTTTATTTAATGATTTTGACAATAATGGATATATATATAGCGATAGAGTAGGTGTGACGAGTTATACCCAACTGGCTTTGTGAAACCAGTCCAAACGTTGAGCTTTAATTATTGGGCAATGTTGCGTTAGGTAAAGGATGCACACGAACATTGTCATCGTCAAGAGCTATGGTCAATCCACTGCTAGATCGAGGCATCCCCATGTTATTCCAATGCCACGCGGTCTGGTGATATGACACTCCTGCGCAGGAGCTGGTCTCCTTGCTCCATCTCCACGATGGTAGCGCTCTTTGGCACGCTGTCCTTTGGCTGCCATTTTGTCACGAGTCAATTGGCCAGCATCCTCTCGAACGACGTGTCCTGCCCAAACTGCTTACTTTTAATAAAATTCAACACGATGACTGCCATTTGCATTTGTGCTCAAATCAATGCATTTCTCTTCCTCTTCCCCGTTGTGTATATCCAATCTCTCCGTGCACTTTTCAGTTTTGTGTTTCGTCGTCTGTGTTAAGTCCACATTCCCTATTGGGGAGAAAAAAAATCTCTCATTTTTGCATGCATTAGTTGCTTTTGATGATCAAATTAAATGTTCAAAAAATTACTTGAACCTTGCAAGCGCCCGCCTCGCTATTTAATCGTTTTGATCGCTATCTGTCCTCAAATAATTATTTAAAAAGAGAAGAGGAAAAAAACCGCTGTCACTTTTACTCAATTTCTACAAAGGGGGATGGGACGGGGGGGTAGCATTTACACTCTAATTGAACGAGACCCTTCGAACACCAGGTTTCAAAAATAAAACACTGCGCTTTCTATCACCCCAAGGAAGGTTTTTTTTTTAAATAAGCCACTCACTCCCAGCACCATGGCTTTGGCAATCAGAGGTGACGTCCCAATAGCATTACGAGACAGTCCATCTCTTCCAAGCACTTACCCAGAGGGTGTGTTGAATCTCAGGACCTACGTGTTGGTCGTTTAGCATTGTCTGGCAGAGAAGATGCATCTCTATGCAATAAAGGAAATCCTTTTCCCTGGATAACGATCACCCTGGGTTTCCCTGCGCGTCTTGAATGCATGAATATACCCTAATCCTTGAAACACAACCTTCTGTTTATGCCTATAAATGTACCGCGCTGCAGTAAGCGCCGAGCGGTCGTGTTTTACAAAACGAAATTAATTTGATCCGTCTGTTACCATTGCATGTTAATGGTGGCGTTAAACCGTGCGGACGTTATTCTGAAGAGCGCTGGAGCCCAATTGCTGTTCGTAATCCTCGTCATCTGTCTTTTTTTCGGCAACTCATGTGCACCGCTGTGGAGGAGCGCAATCCGTTTGCCCATTGCAATGTGCGTATGTGTTTATCGCGTGGGTTTAGACAACTCAAATTGTCACAATTATGCACGGTGGGAATGGCCGCAAGCCGCAGCGTGCGGCTTAAACAGGATTATGCTCGAGTGGGGTTTGACCGCTGACGATAGAAATCCTGCACGCGTTCAACTAAAACTGAGAAATGTTACATTCAATTTCAATAGGATGATGCAAAAAAAACAAAATACGCGTAGGTGTTTGTGTGAGGCCGTGGTGGTGGCTAAGGCACGTGGCCTGTAATCTAGCACTGTGGAGAAATGCGAGGGTTGGTAGATCACACACACGGGCGTTGTTAAAACCCGCTTCCCCGCAGGCTTAAAGGAGGTGCCATAACCCCTGGCTCGCCAGGAGGCAGGCAGTACAGCAAGTGTGGACTAATCTTCATTTGTTCCGACTGTATGGGATAGAGTGTTGCCCCCTCGCACGCGTGGGACAACTATTTTTCTAGCAAGCACTTATCAAGTCCAGAGTGGCATGCAAGTGCATGTTGTGGACAGGACCTGTACACCTCGGATGCCTTTATCTCACCAGTGTTGATGTTGATCGCGCCACCATTCTGGGTACTTAATTCAGGCTTAGGCCACCGCTAGGAGGCTAAGACGAGGTTCAGACACTCATCACTTCTGGTGTCACAAACCATAACAACAACTGCCATTCGCCACTAATTGCGCGAGACTTGATGACGGTGTTTGTGCCAGGCTAGGTTACACAGGCAAAGACAACGATTCCCCGTCGTCTTGTTGACTGTCGGGGAGAGGACTGCCAAGTGAGCACCTACTGAGACTTTAATGGTGCATGACGGGTTTGTGTGGTCAGACAAACACCTGGCCACACTTGTAACTCCAGCACTGACGTATGCGCACTTCAATAGGCACCGATTTAAGGCTGAGTCAACTTGGGGGAGGCCAAGGACAGGTTAGATAACACTTGCCACCGATGTTATCTATGGAAGGCAAGCAAACTCTGGGCACTGAGTTTGTAGTGCAGTGGAGGTCGCGCGCACAAATACAAGGAGGGCACCCCCCTTCCAACCCAGCTTATATATATATGCTCCAAGCACGTGTGCTGTTTCATTCAGACGCTGTCGCCTCGATAGACCTGGTTTCACCTGAGGACGGCTGCTTGCGTTGTGGCCAAAGCGTCGTGAGAATTATTTTATTATGTTTTATTTTATTATTTTATTACTTCACTTCTACGTGACTTTACCGAAAGAACGAAGAAGATGAATCCCTGCAGTCACGAAAGCTTTAAATCGAAATATAATCGGCAACGTTTGAGGCAATGACACTCTGTCATAGCACCACTGCCAAAGCAGCAGCAGCAGCATCAAAGAGACATCAGTTACACAACAGCAGAAATGAGGTCTTATAACAAGACACTTAAAGTAATCTGAAAATGATGAAACGAGCTTCACCAAAATAACAACAAAACATTCGTCAGCGTCAATACTAAAAATGAAGGGCGTGAGACTATTTAACTTGAACGAGCCACACAATGTCCATGGCAGTGGATCTTCAACCTTTATTTATTTACGTACTTTTATAAATTCCTACATGGGGATGATGGGGGGGATTAATTCTGTTTTATTTTTAAAATGTTTTCCGCATGCGGGGGAATAACGGCGCAAAACCTTTCACACTCAATTGAGAGCCCCTATATATTTATTTCTCACATGTTAAAACCCATATGCCTGGAGGGACGGACAGCACCAAAATGATTGACTTGAATTTATTCACATTACAAGGCTCCATATTTGGCACTTACATGAGCTATGCGAGGCAATATATCAAAGCCGCGTATTTCAGAGCACCGCTTTTATTGACTGTATCATTTTTTTTTTACACGTTAAGGTAATAAGCTTGAATGTGCGCATTTTCGTCTCGCTGCAAGGAAGTACAATACAACGTGGACATCGCCACTTTAATTAATGACGCCTGGATATGTCGAGATGCATGCGTCGTGGGACGTGCTGCGCGTTATCCCAGCGCGTTAATATCTGCCGGGGTGTCTCGTGGCGGGCAGACTGCGACGGCCGTGACGGCTTCATCCCCTCCCGTACATTCTAAAAAAATTAACCCGTAAAAACAAAGTTTTTCACTATAAATCCTTTATATGCGTGGCGGCTAGAGTCCTCTCGTCCTTTGGCTTGAGATGGCTGCCACCTATGGGTCAGATGATTGCCTGCCACCATTAAGAAATTGGTAATTAAATATATTTTTTTGCCTAAAAAGTGTAAAATTATGGAAAAAAATGTTCACGAAAATAAATTGTCACGCACAACGAGTCTGTGTGCAAAATGTCAGCTCGATTGGATCACGGGAAGTGGGTTAAAAAACGACCGAAAGATTTGCACGGTCGTAAACGCGCAAGCAAGCAAGCAAGTGAACTTAATATAAAGGATTTAAAAATAAAAATCCTCGGAGCTCAACGCTCGCTCCGCCAGATGGACGACTCTGAAGCCGCGTCATCAACGACGTCATCATCATCGTCGTCATCATGAGCCAGTATCTATCCGCTGTTGCATGAAGGTCTTCCCACTCCGTCGCCATCTGATATATGGTCATGCGATGACGCAATACCGTGTCCACACCTGCCGCCCGCTTCTCGGGCACGTTGACTCGTTTGGCTGTCGATCCTCGCACCCGTCTCAACCATTGGTATTGGTCCCTTCAGGTAATTAGTATGGGTCCCGCGCGGGCCCACTTAGCTTCTCGTTATTTTTTGTGTTTATTCATTCAGAATCAGAATCTCGATACATCCTGGAGCAATGCGTTGGGCTATTAAGCTCCTTTTCACAGATGTCCAGTAAACGGCGCGGGTCATAACGTTACAGTAACGAAACAATGCAAACAACGTTAGGAGTGCAAAGTTTAGGAAAGGTATGATAAATTACTGAACATGAATAAAATCTTCTTGGTTCTTTCGGTAAAGTCACGTAGAATGGAAATAATAAAATAAAAAATGTTATGTTTTATGAAATAATAAAATAATAAAATAAAACATGTTATGTTTTATTTTTATTATTTTATTATTTCCATTCTACGTGATTTTACCGAAAGAACCAAGAAGATGAATCCCTGCAGTCACGAAAGCTTTAAATCGAAATGAATAAAATCGATAAAGTATATAAGTTCAAACTCCATAAGTGCACCAATTCCCAAAGCTTGCTGAAAGGCAGCGAACGGCAGCAAAGGGATCGTCGGGATTTTTTAAAATAATTATCATTGCTCATCATGCTCCATTCCGCGTTCTATCTCTGAGTGTAGTTCCAAGCAATAATCCTCTTTTTTTGCAACACTTCCAAAGTTTTGCTCCACGCAAAAAAATTATAATTACACGCAGGCTTAAATTCTCTATCGCACGTGTTGCACCTTCTTACATTCCTCTCCTGACGCTTCTGTCTCTAAAATATAGAGCATATAATTCTAGAGCATATACATCGTGGGAAATTTACGAGGCCAGCCAAGAAAGTTTTATAATACATGTTGAGTTACATCAGCTTCGAGTTCGGCTTACGTACAACTCCCCATATTAATATGCAAATCACGTAAAGTCACATGAATAATATATTAATATGGTTGACCATATTGAAATATCAAGTGCAGTCGTAACTGTAAATCAGTGCGTAATATCTTGTTTGCATAATGTTTTGACCGTCATATAAATGTCACATTAATCACATTAATCCTCGGTACTTATCTTAATTTTATTTGTCAGGGTTTTTTTTTTCGCGACAATAATGAAGCAGTCGTAAGATTACTTTTTTTTTCTTACATTTATATAATAGAGTTAATATATCATCGCTGAAAACCCCCTCTCTTTTGCAATGACATATTCAAATCGATTGACTCATATTCCAAATGGTTACTAAGTTGTAAAATTACGTCGGGATCCTGTTTTCTAGGTGTCGAATGTTTTGCAATATTCGACAACGGCACAGATATTAATTAGATGAGACGTACTGTGTTGTTGTCATATTGCATTGGCAGTGGTGTACACGCAACAACACCGCTCCGCACATTCGTCAATAACTCTGTACTCAACGGAAAATACATATAGATATGGAAGAAGAGCCATTGCCCCCAATGTTGTCTATAGTACGATATAAATCTAATACTTTTTCTATTGAGGGCAGTATTATTGTTCCTGAGATTAGGTTATTTTCAAATAGTAATGCCTCTCATTATACGCTCTCCACACCCAGTAACACAATTCTCACAAGTTGCATCTGTCAGCTTAAATTCAACGTCACCGGGGATGATGCTGTGATGTAATTCTCGCGATGTCGTAGCATCCGACAAATATTATTGCCACTTCCATTTTGCATTTTCATTTATGTATGTGTATGTGGACACGTAAATGAGTGTACGAGCACGAGCCGTCTTCACACATATGCACAAAGACCAAGATTACAACCCCCCCCCCCTCCCGTATATAGCCTTCACGAAAACAAATTGAGCAAAGGGCTGTTAGCGAGCACCTATAGAGACCAGTAGAGCACGAGTGAGTTGCGAGGCCACTGCTACATTTGTTTCCCCAGTGCTAAGATGTTTTAAACACCGCACTAAGTACTCATTTAAGGCGGAGTCGACCTAGGGGAGGCCCAGGACTGGTACAGATATTCGCCATTAATCTGGTTCAGATCATTTCATAGAGCAGTGCCGTAACAACTACACCACCGCTCCCCACAAGGAAGACAACGATCCTCCATATAGCCTTAACAGACTGTTGGGGCAAGTGCTGTTACCAAGCACCTGTAAAGGCTGGAACAAGCACCACCACACACATGGCCACCTTTTTCTTCCCGGCTGCAATGTTTACACATCACACCAGGTACTCATTTACAGACAACAATTGAAGCGGTGATCCACATGTGTAAGTCAAAATTATTTTTAGAATGTTTAAGGTTAAAAGTGATTTCCCAAGTCTCACATAATCCAGAATAAGGAAGCTTTGGGCCAGACTTAGGCAACGTTTTGATTAGTGTTCGAAATAATTGCCCAAACTTAAGAAAGCCTTACATCAACAGGGGCATAGCGACAAAACCGCCTACGATCTCCATAATTGTTGGAAGTGGCTCTGTCTGGCTTTAGTGCTCATCTTGCAGTCTAAGGAGGGAATGTGCCCATGAGGACATCCACCGTGGACGATGAGCAGTTAAATCAGCTCACGTGCAGGTCCTAGATCAGTGTTCTTCACTTACTTTCAGGGGAGGACACTTTCGCCAGTAACATATCATCGGTGTAAGGGCCGCCACACATTTTGAAACCATTGTTGGCTTTGACAGCAGCACGATGATGATGACGATGGGAGGAGTGTTCACTATTTGTGTAGTGTCGGGGGCCGCACGGAAGGCCACCAGATGCAGCCAGTGGCCAGCGGGCCTTGCAACGAAGGCCGCTGTCCTCGATGGATGTTTGTATCAACGGTGAGAGACGATGGCAGCTCAGGGAGCCTTTCATCAAAACGACGGCATCGTGCCGAGGCCCAGTATTCTGAACACTGAATCCAGAAAGGTGCTTGACTGACTGCGCGTTACCTCTGCTAAGCTGAGGAATTGAAAAGTGTCTCTTATTCCCTCAACGCTGTAATACAAGAAGGTGGACAGAGAGAGTGAAAGACATAGCGAATCTGTTTTGACGTTCATTGAGGATTTTATGACATTTATCTCTGTGGTAGCCCAGCTAGGTTGCGACGAGGGTAAGTATGGGCTCTGGCGAATGACTAAAAGTCTGCAAGAAGGGTTGCCAACTTTGCAATCATGCCGTGGCTCTTTGGAGGAGTAAGTTAATCCTGCTGTCCCGTCCGATAGTTGTTGCAGAGTTGTGAAAGGAAAACCAGCCGAGCAATATAGTCTGCGAATCGAGACTAGGCTTACTCTTGTGAAAGAACTTAAAAGTTATGCCCCACAACATGTGTCAGCCTAAATCCCACACCCACTGAAACGGGAAGGGCTTTATATTTGTCATGCATGAGCTCATGATTAATAAATGCGTTACTTGTTCGTCCCGGTCTTTGTAATACGTCCACACCGCTGCCGGCTGCCACGTGCAACGCAGGAAGAGCAACACGACCGACAATTTAAGAAGTAATTATTTTTAGCACCCGCATATGTAATATAGCGTTTGCAAAGGTTAACGTATTCTAACCTGGAATAGATATATTTTTAAAAGTTGCGATGAATTGTTTTTGGCGTGGCGTAATGCGTTACAAAAGACAGGTGATGTTGCGAGGAGCACTCGCCAACACGAGGCGTGTGCACACGCGAATGCACGCGCGCACACTCTGAGCGATTTTAATAAGCGCGGGTGCCTTTGGAGTCTCTGGAAAGAAAAGAAACGTGCACAATCCAACTGTGCTCCATCCAATAGCGTGCCATTGTGTGCCTGTGTTGTGGCCAAATTCATCTTGCCAGCGAAAAGTAATATAATACCACACTGCTTAAGAGGGTGGCCTTTGATTTATCACCGTACCACGCTACTGGGTATCCCGGCACTGCAGTGCATGAAGGTAAATACATCTGTTGCAAGCGTGATTGACATCCAGCAAGTGTAGGCGGCACTGCAGACACTCCAAAGACGAGAGCGAGGCAACAAACACCTCCATGTCCTGGCACCACAAAGTCGCCGTTTCAAACTTTTCGCTTTTCATCCGAAGGACCCTTTGCTAGTTCGGACGGACGGATGCGCGGGTTTTCCACAGTTCTCGACACTCTCGTCCCTTATCCCCGCTGCGTCTCGCCACGTGTCCGTCTTCTGCTCGGCCGATCGAGATCGGTTCCGCCTCGACGCCCCGGATGGCGAGGTCGCGCGTCTTCCTGTAAACGAAGCGGACGACCGCTAGCGCCAGTCTGTCTGTCTTTTTTTTTGACGATCAGTGGAAACAAGAAGATGCTCGGTGTATTCGGCACTTTGCTTCGTTCATCATTTCGTAATTTTTTTTATTGAAAATTTTTAACTTTGCTTTATGTAAACTCCCACCTCTCGCTCACTCTCTCGCTCACTCTCTCTCCTTTTTTTTACGATCAGTGGAAACAATAAGATGCTCGGTGTATTCGGCACTTTGCTTCGTTCATCATTTCGTAAAAGTTTTTTTTTAACTGGGCTTTATGTAACCCCACCCCCTTTAGCTCACTCACTCGCTCACTCTCGCTCGCTCGCTCACTCTCTCTCTCGCTCACTCTCTCGCTCTCTTTTTTACGATCAGTGGAAACAAGAAGATGCTCGGTGTAGTCGGCACTTTGCTTCGTTCATCATTTCGTAATTTTTTAAAATAACTTTGCTTTATGTAATACCCCCACCTCTCGCTCACTCTCTCGGTCACTCGCTCACTCTCTCGCTCTCTCGCTCGCTCTCTCGCTCACTCTCTCGCTCTCTCTCGTTCTGCACGCAGCCTTTCTCGCAGTCCGACGGCCTCCGACGGGTAGCTCATATAGCATGCAGAGCTCCCCGTCATCTGCCACCGAGCTCACGGCCTCCTCCATCGCCCACTGCTCCTTGAAGGCCGGCACGGTGTGCCGGCATCCGAGTGGGTCTCCTCGATCGGTCGAGTGAAAACTTTCGGCGATGTGACCTTGTCTTCTCTTTGTACTAACTATCTCGCCTGGTATGTAGGAGGGCGTGGGTTCGATCCCGACCCTGACGCCTGTATAGTTGGAAAAGTGTCACGTTGACAAAAGACAAATAGTTCACTGCTTTAGCCCACCGGTGTGTTGAAGCGTGAAACCACAACATCTTTTGTCAACGTGACACTTTTTTACTGATTGGCCGTGTCGGGTGGTGGAGGGTTACGACACATTTATAAATAACGCGATCTAAACCCAAAAACGTTGATTATGAATAATATTGGTCGCTAACGCCTACGTGTTAAACTGTATAGTTGGAGTTTGCATATCTCTCTCTCCCCGTGGTTTATAGATTTTTCTCCGGGTCCTCCGGGTTTTCCCTCCACATTTACAAACATTCCTTTAGAGTATTTGGCTGTTATACATTTCCACGTGATAAGCCATTTCGTTGAGCTATCATTTGTGGCCAGGTCGCTTCCGACAAAAAGCTATGTAGCTCAGTGGGCCTTACCTAGTAAAATAAAAAAACAGTTTAGTTTTAGTTTACTAAAGCTGCTCCTTGCTGGGCATGTGTCGACTGCTGTACCATCTTTCCCGGATTATGAAGATCAACCCGCCAACATTTGCTTTAAAATACAGGAACAAAAACGCGCGGCATAATCTGGAGAGTACAGCAGCAGTCGCAGAAGGAATGAAGTGACGGTGTAGCGGAGTTGACGGCTTAAGCCGTGATGACCTTTTCACGAATTTTCACTGCCTTGCATGGCGTTGATGCCCATACATATGCGTTGCCACCACCGCCACCATTAGCTAGTGGCCCTTTCTAAGGTCACACGGAATAATTATGTCGCTGTTATTTTCGGTGTAAACATTTCTGTGATAGCACAGTGCCGCTGGGGGATTAAATGTTTGTTTTGGAACAATTTTTGATAATGGGCGTTACACCCACACACAGAGAGCTACAAGGGGCCTTAAGAATCAGACCCAAAAACCATTGCACAAGCTAAGCTCGCATTTAAATATAAAGCCTCATGTTTAGTTATGAATCATGAAATATGGTGAAGGCACATCACTGATGTTAGGGGTGACTTTTACTGAAACACAAGAGTATAATAATGAGCCTACATAAACATGACAATAAATATCTTGTTTTAACAAATGCCATTCATCACCATTGGTGAATGCACATCTGTTGAAGTAACAACGGTAATCGCTTGTAAATAAATACAGTAATCTAAAAACAATTTAGCGTGTGCAGATGCATAGTCTTTTAAATCTAGATTGAAAACTCATTTCTTTCTCACTGCTTTGTGTGCTTAGCTTGTTGTGCCCGCACCTCTCGATGAGCATGGTTGGCTTCGTGCGTTGCGGAAGAAGTTCAACATACGTACATACATTACGCTCACTGTCTCTTTGGTGAGCGTATAACCTTGAAATTAACCTGTGTGCCGCAGTTGTTCTTGGAACCTCATTTTAAAATACAAAGCAGAATGTAGGGTGCGAGTGTGTCAGGGACGGGATGGGAGGTGCTTGGGGTGTGAGGGCGGTGTGGCGTGGCGGAGAGGGGGATGCCAGAATGGGGACAGATTTTTCCATTTCCAATAATGTGAATCGCGTGATTTTTTTTATACTCATTTTTTTTGTTACCACGGGCACTTGGTTTTAAAACTACCGGCACCCCGGGGGAATAAGCAGGGTCACGGGAAATAGATGAGAACACACCATTTAACAACATTTATTACCTATTTCAGTACATTTGAAAATACGGGGGCAATATCCAATCAGTATATTTAAATACAACTACCCAATTTACCTCTTTTTAATCTGCAAAGGCAAGAGCTGTTCGCAAGCGACTGATGTGTGCGTTTAGTTTGTTGTCCTTCCCCTGCACCTCCGATTATCACGGTTAGCTATGTACAGTGTGAAAGAAGTTCAGCATACATACATTTAGGTCAATTCTTCTTTCGTATGGCTGATGTAGATGCAGAGCAACATCTACAATTCCACATTCAGGTGGGACATTGAGTCGTCGTTATATGCTGCACGCTCTCTGTTCTGGAAGACCACAGTCGGACAATGCTGGGATGTTTTTTTCTTCCTCTTTGTGCATCAGGTATCCGCAACTGCCATGGTGTGTGCGGATGTGATTTAAGGCGGACCATGAGCTTCGTGGAAGATCAAATCCAGGGATCTTCTTGCATTGAGTCTGTCACAATGTGTTTGTGAGTTATTTTGAACTCGATACAGCTCTCCAAGTATCATCGGGGTTGAAATTGCATTGTTTCAGGATACGTGCATATTTAGGTCAGTGCAGCTATTTCGCTCAAGTGGGCCTTACCTGGTAAAATGAAAATTCGTTTTTAGTTTAAACTCAAAGTTTGATGCGGACAATACTAATTTTGACTGCAGATCTCTTCCACCTTGTGGTGGTGGACATGCCTATCACGCAAGGTTCTCATCATCAGGCTGACAGTATCGACTGCAGGTCGACATTCAGATACCAATTGCAAGTGGAGATCACGTCCCGGAATTACTGCCCCACGTTCGACGCATTTCTATCATACACACCTGGACAGACTACATTCACAGCCACGAGTTGGGGCATACCGACCCTGGTGCTCATCAAGTGAGATGGCTTGACTGACTAGTTTAAAGAAATTACGAGGCTTGAATAGACCCAGATCCCACCTTGAGTGGCAGTGTCCGCGGTGTGAGCAGTCACATGGCGGTGGCGGACATTGCCCCACACCACCCCTCGCAGTTCAATGAGAACTGTCGTCACGATTCAGAGTCAAAATTTAGGGTCACGATTGGATGCAACAACGTTCGCGTGGAAATTTAACAACGTGGTGAACACAGTGCCGCTTCTCGTTTATTCAGCTGGTCGCGTGACCCAGTCACCCGCAACGTAGACAGATTGCAAATCGTTGTTTATCTGCAATAATTTTTCGCTGCATTAATCGTGAGCTTAAGAATATATTTTCATTGATCAAATCGACGTACCATTACAACAAATTATAGCTACGTGTATGTACAGTTCGTTTTCCAATACGATCAAATAATTTCTCATTCGTACAGTTTTATCTGCTGCATTAGCCTCAATGTAACATTCACGTACAACAATATTTATAACAATTTAGAGGCCTTGTTAAATCAATTAACTGCCGGATGAAGGTCTCCCCTTGCCATATTGTTCACGGGGAAATATTTTGACGAGACACCACCACGCTGATCAATGTAAGTTGGTGAAGGGAAGAAGACACCAGGATCGCTTCACGTATCACGCACCAAGGGTGATATCCGGTCAACAGATTCACAGTGAGGTGCGCTGCGCCACCGCCGCCGCACATCATTTGCCGATGATTCGCTAAACGTTCAAATAATTGATTCTCACAAGCACGATTACACGTGCATATCGCGAGCGTGAGAATCAATTTCGTCCAACGAGTCGGCAGGACGCCGAACGCCGCGCACGCTGATTCCACTGATTTTACTGCCACCGTTTTGCGCGTCCTCTCGCTGCACAAGTGACCATTACTGGACTATTGACCTCCCAAGGAAGTACAACGCACGGACTCGTCAAACTAATACATCCGATGGAAATGCACAAATGCACATTGTGGGGTACGATTTGTTTTGGGCGGTGGTGGACGGTAGAATGAAAGCGCATGCTGGGCAAGTGTCCTCGTCCTTGCTCCCAAATCGTTTGCTCGCCTCCCACATCCCCGCTCGCCTCTACCGCATCGCAAATTGTCCCTGTTAGAAATATTAAGTCTCTGCTCTTGGGGGGTGGAGGGGGGACGAGACACGGACGGACCCATTCCCCGTCGCCGCTGAGGCTGCACGTGCATGTCCACGTGAATTAAAATCTGCTCCACCTCTCTTTGTGGCTCTTGAAATGAATGAAATGTTGTTGTGGTCGCCTCTGATGCAGGACGGCCGTAAGGCTCAGTGGTCCTAATGCACCGTGTCAGGCGACTGAGCCAGCAGCTCTGTGATTTCAGGGTTCAAGCCTTCGGGTTGATGAAGGCAGGAGGGAGAAGAAAAAGAATAAACTTCGCTCCACTGGGCCACGAGGGTGCTATGATGTAGCAAGTTTGATGATCTTGGCTCAGCCAGTAACTGCACGACTTTTAATTTTTATTTCTTGACCGTATTTCAAGTCAATTGGGACTACGAGGCTCCGTTATTTCCTTTACGTATGCATACAATGCATATTTAAAGCCTTGCCATGTTAAGCCCCTTTACATTAGGGAAATTATTTTACAAATTGTTAAAGAAATTGTTTCTGAAAAAAAAAAACCTATTGATGTTACTGGTGGACTGTTATTTAAAACTCGACGAGGACCCATACTTTCTCTAACCCAATTTTTGTCAAATACCTTCGAATGTTGCTGTGAATGACCCTGGTGAGAGTGCCTCCCCCACCCCCTCCCCCCTGTCTTATTTGGCTTTTGATGAGCACATTTTCGCTCTCTTTATGCAATCTCAGTGTAGCCGGTCCCTTCCTCGCAAATGGTTTTGTTAATACAACGACACCGAAAATGGAACAAGAACTGAAATTGCACGCGGAAGCATGAAGAGATGCACTCCCGTGTTTAGCAGCGCACATCGCTGGGCCGTATGAAGGCCAATAAACAAGACTGCCGATGGAATGGCGAGACCTCGCTAAGAAGGACACTCACCGTGGAGACGGAGCGATTGGTTAGGCGCATGTGCGGGAGGAGCAAGATGAAGTATGCCGTCACAAGATTGGCAATGACATTGGGGGAGGCCTTCATCCAGCAGTGGATAGACCACGGCTCATATTGATGATGAGAGCCCTTTGAGAATAATATTTTTTCGAGAGAGAACTGGATCATAGTTTTACTTGAGCATGGTAAGAATTGGACATTGTCAACCTACACATATCATAGTCACATGTGCCTATATTCAACTATTCAGGGTGGTTGTGTATTACCGTGGCTTTATTGTAATTAGGTTCCACTTTATGAGATTTTATACGACCGGCCATATATATTGTTTTTTTGAATAATTTATCAAATTGTAATCCTATTTGCAGTTCACGATTCGTGTGTGCGCTAGGTCACTGGCCTCCAGGTTATGTGGTTTGCAACCAGTGGCGCGCAGGACATGGGAGGTGGTCTGCAGACTGGTTGCAGATACGAGAGCTTAGAGAAGTTTTCATTAAGACAAATATATAGTTGGGGCTTGGTGGTCTCATCAAACGTGTTTTTTTACACGCGTTCATTTAACTCACTGTCTGTTGTTGTTGTTGTTGTCGTTGTATCCTCAAATCTTGTGACTCAGTTTTAACACACTTCCCAATGTGGTATCGACTGCAAACTTGGTATACTTATGTCATACTGATGGCAATACTATATTCTATCATTCAAAATAAGAAATATATTTTTTTTTACATTATTTTTTATATGTTATGTTTCGGCTTGGGTCTAATTGTCCACGGTCAACTGAGGGCCACTTCCTGGAGTCGTGGAGTTCTTCCATTACGAGTACATTTCATAAAAGCGTGTTAAAAAAAAACGTTTAAAAATATAAATTACTTATTTGTTGGACGGCTAGCAGTAGTGTGCAGACCCAGAAAGGTGTATTGACAACTCCCGTTGTATTTTATTTGACGTTTCCTTACACATTACTTGACGTATGCAGTTGTTTCTCAGTGGGTTTTACATGGCAAGATAAACCATCGTTGAGTTTTTTTTGTATATATTTTTAAGTGATTGGTTTACCTTCCCTATACTTTGCATTCATATCGTGTTATTGTATTATAGTTGTAGCGTTCTTACCCCTGTGAAAAAGAGCTTCATAGCTCATCGGATTCTTCCAGTACGAATACATATTCCGAAAGCGAACGTCTCTTGATTCACCTATTGATAATACACCATAACAATGTATTCTAATTATTACATTTAAGTGAATTCCGTATACATTAGTGTTGTTGCACACGATTGGAGCGCCAAATTAACACCAACACCCGCGGGATGACGCGATCGAGGTGGGAGGTGGAGCTGTGGAAAGATCGCGCAGCCAGCGCACGACGACACTCAAGTTTGCAGAGCATGTTCAGAAAGCGTCGTAAATAACCACTATTTTGAGGCCACTTCCCGAGGTGGTCTCTAAAGGCTTATTTACAGCCATTTCAAGCCTCAGCTGCTTCAGCCCTGGATGAGGCGTACGCTTGATTAAGCGCGCCGCCAGTCACGCTTGTTGAGTGTGCGCAGCACGCAGGCACGTGCCGCCCCTGAATCGGCCGCATGACCACGTAGGGATATATCATGAGCGGATTTTCTTTTTCCGTATCTTTTTATGAATATATTATTTTGGGGGGTGGGGTGGGGTGGGGGGCGGTGGGGCGCGGGGCATTTCCCCCCAGATTTTGTTCCAATTGTTCGATCGGTGTCATGTCGTGAGATGACGAACCCATTTGGATCCATCACAGAGCGGTGTTCGGCAATGGTCCGCGGAAGTGGATGACTCAGAGCTACCTTCGCGATCTCTTCGAGTAACCTCTGGTCCACACGGGGGGAGGAAATCACTTTCCCCGCCCACTTTGCTTACGAGAGTAAACGTTCGTAGCACATGCAGTCAAACGCTTGTTTAAATTCTCAAAGCTGCACTGTCTGGTGAGCGGGCTGAGGACGTCAACTTACTCAGTTTCGTCAACGGGTGACTGCCTGCATCGGAGCCCAGGAGGATCTCAGCTCGGCCATCTGACGTCTGAGTCACCCGCGGGATGTGAACGTCCACCGCAAGTTTCTTATTTTGTTATAACGGCAGTGATTTTGGTTTGCATCATTGTTCGTATCCAAGTTGTTCCACCCCAGTCAGGTGATAAGGCGAATACATTTTTGTTGCAACGTTTTTTTTTTTTTAAACACCGACAGAGCGAGCACACGTGGCATGTCAGAGGATGACCCTGATAAATGGCTCCATAGAACCACTTTAAGAGTCACTTTAATGGGCCTCTAAACACAAGACAGTGCTCTTTGATACTCTTTAAATCACTGTTCATC
This sequence comes from Entosphenus tridentatus, assembly GCA_014621495.2. Classification (NCBI taxonomy): domain Eukaryota; kingdom Metazoa; phylum Chordata; class Hyperoartia; order Petromyzontiformes; family Petromyzontidae; genus Entosphenus; species Entosphenus tridentatus. Next base: position 3,210,374 of record CM025658.2, read on the forward strand.
AAGTGTCAATGAAATATGTATTTGGTCTCCACCCCCACCCCCAATGTTATTGTGATTGGACTATTGGCACCATTATCATGACACCGAGTGTCCATCCAGAGGTTTTATACAGCCATGCTTCACTCTGTGCTAGGGGGTAGCCTTTAACAGCAGATATCAGAGATCTGCTTTTGAGATACCTTCAAGTGCCTTTAAAAAAGAATGCAAATGCACTACGAAGGGGAAAAGCTACCCAGATGCGCTTCGCAGATAAAACGCTCGTCACGTGCTAGTCAATCCAATAATTCCAACTCTCGCAGCTGCTAGTTAGCCAGATTTAAGTGTAAAATCATATTTAATGCGATGTGGCATTTTGTTTGTGTGTGTAGACAGTCTCCAGTGACTGCCGTGAGACCATCCGCCCACTGCACTCGAGAATCTTCGTTGATTACGGGCGCCTGAAACCTGAAATAAAAAAAACCTGGATCTCAGTGGGGCCTGCCCAGTGCTCTGACCTTTGACTTCCGAGCCGCTTAACCGCTTCGTTAAATTTCACGCGATCCTTTTCTTTTGCGAGCAAGTTTTCACAGTTGACCTTAAATCGAGATGCTACCCTTGCGAGCATCGGGCTGTCTCTGCGATATGTACCGTGCGTCGTCAAAGCCATTCGGCACAAAGACGAAGATCCCCCGTAGAGCCTTAACGGACTCCATCATATAGGTTGTTGGGGCAAGTGCTGTTAGTGAGCACCTATGAAGGCCAGAACGGCACACGAGGGGGTGGGTGGCCAGCACAACGCCCAGCCACCGTTGTCTCCCTAGTAGCGATGTTTTCACGCACCGCACCAGGTACTCATTTGAGGTTGAGTCGACCTAGGGGATGCCCAGGACCGCTTCAGATAATCGTCACTGATGTTGGCCATGAGCGGGAAACGAACTCGGGTCGCCAGGTTCGTAGTTCAGCGTAGCGCTAACCGCTGCACCACCGCTCCCCACACACTACCACCATAGAGCACAACCACAGACACACACACACAAAACACCCACGCAGTGGTGGTGGTGGTGTGTACGTGCTCGTGAGTTATTCCCGTTCATTATGATGGGGACAAGGGGAAGAAAAAAAAACACGCGAATGTCGTTCGCATTTCCATTGAGATGGGACGGACGGGCGGGGGGGGGGGGCGCAGGTGTCTGGAACCGGGGCAAGGCAGGAGAGGTTTCCAGGGATGTAAACGCTCAGGGATTTCGATTGAGAGACTGCACATCCCCCAGGTCCTTGCGTCCCAGTGTCGCTCGGAACATCTGGGCTTGAAGTCACGCAGCCTCTTTCCACCTTCTCCCCGCAGCAGGAGGCATCTGTCTGCTCGTTTGCTGGGTATGATGTGGCAAGGGTTGTTCTCTATCATTTGCGGAAGCGTTTGTCTTCCGTATCATTTCTTGTGACGAGGGACGTTACCCATGCCTCAACCTTGACACAACAAATCGGGCTTCACCAGCTGCGCATTGTACGCGCAATTGCAATCTGCTTTAAAAAAAAAAAAGGTGTCAAAGTGTGGAGCGGGCACACGCTAAGCTTACGCAGAAAATAATAGAACACTCCCACTCATTGACAGTGCAAATTGAGTGTGTCTCTACGTGACGTTTGACTGAACACTGTGAAGTCCCACTGAGCACCATGGCTCTTCTTCAGAAGCGAAATGGCTTCATCACTAGAAAATTTAGCACAGCCAAATACTCAAAACGCATGTTTCTAAATGTGGAGGGGAAAACCGGAGGATGCGGAGACACATCTTCACTACCACGGCGAGAGAGACGCCGCACACACCAAACATACAGCAGGCGAGGTAGTTAACGTCTCTCACCACGTGGCTGGTGATTGTTGCTTCAGGGAAAAAAAGCAACTTCAAACTGTAAGCTCTCTTGCACCTCCTCAGATAATTCACACTCCACTGCTGGCTGGCAACGTTACCTGCACAGGAACTGATTTTTTTTTACAAATTTGCAGCCCTGAAAGTGTTTGATAACACCACTCCTGGCTAAGGGGCCTCCGCTAGAGTAAGCTGATCGACTAATTGCGGTGAGCCCCATTCACACCACCGGGTGGACGCAACTTTGAGGGGGATTTAAGAAACTGGCACAAATGCCATGCAGTGTGCTGGCCATTGCACACCACTGCGGCGGAACCCACATCCCTGCTTTGCATAATTGTTCAAGTTGACGGTTGGCCGCAGACATTGCAGCGTGGAGGGCGTCAGATAGAGCATATTTAAACCATCTGGGAGTTGGCGCCCGCGAGATGAGAGAAAGCTTCCGTCAGCTGAGCACAAAATGAGTTGCGTGGCACCTGGGCCTTTGAGCAGTGGACCAGAGGACAGATTTCTTCGGTCACGCACACGCACGCACGCACGTGCTCGCTCTCTCTCTCTCTCCCCGCGAGCGCGGATATTCGCACGAATCCATACACGCACCGCAAACGATGAGCACGTCCGTGCAACACATTACAAATGAAGAACGCACGACAAAACTTTCTCACCTGATGCAGAACCACATTGGCGAGGGTGGCACGCACGGGGGTGGGGTGGGGGGGGGACTCGAACCAAGAAGAGGTCTTTGCCCTTCACGCCGCGGCACGTGCCCTTTGCAGCCTTTTAGAGGCAGCCAATTACAGCTCCTGTAATTTTATATTAAGCCTGCAGCAAAATGCTGCCTTTCCTGCTCGTTCACAGCTCCTTTACAGCGGAGCAGAAAAGTAGCACGCTGACCCCATGTCCTCTTCAACCCGACCTGGCACTGACGACGGGGGCCCCATTTTGCACTCGAGTTATTGGCTTTGCCAGCCAACGCTTTCTTGATACGAAACCAGGATTTCATAATATGTTTGCGAGCGAGCGAGAGAGAGAGTGAGCTGAACATGTTGCTGTATGCTGGAACATTAGCCCAGAGTAACACCTGCGTGAAATATTAATGCTTATCCAACTATTCGGAAGAGACCAAATTATCGCAGCTCCTTAGATATATTTGATTAAAAACAGCACAGAGGGAGATTAAATTGCTGTGATGTGTGTGTGCATGGGCCAAAATAACTATGCAATACTAGTTGGAAAGTTTTTAATTTGTAATTTTGTTTTAATGTCTACTTTTGTAAAACCCAATGATTAAGTAAATGTTTTTTTTTAAATATCTAAATTACCCAGAAACATCTTCCAACATGACATCAACCAATTGTGACTTAAATTGCGTCCAGCTCGCGTCTCTAAAGTTTTATACTTTAATTAGTCTCTGTGTGTGTACAACAATTCGCGCGCGTGTGTGCCTGCGTCCGCGTGTTTGTGGGAGACATTTCAGCCAGTTAACCAATTATTCCTGGGCCTGACCTGTCACCTCCTGCCCGCAAGCCTTCGACACAACACGTGGCCATGAAATGCCCCTCGCCTGGTGAGCAGCGCTGCGGTGACGTCACTGCCACTAAGTGCCGATTGTTGTGCGAATCAGGCCTAATTCTTGACCATGTGTAAGTAGCAGCATCGGCAATTTGTATCTAAACCGGACCCGAAACTTTTCGAGGTCAACTCGGACTAAAATGAGTACCTGGAGCATTACACCGTAAAACGCAAGGCCAGCATTGAGGCTCACCGCCGCCAATGTGTTATGCCGTCCAGAGTGGTTGCCTCGTTCTCTAAATGCCATGATAAAATTAGGCAATGTGAGTGCAATCTTTAGCAACGAAGGTCACCGACAATAGTTGCCTCCACAGGTTTACACTGTAAGAAATGTCGTTGCCCAAATGTGAACAAATCTGATCACCGCTCCCCCAGTAGGCAACTGCGCTGGAAACTTCCAATTAGATCGGAGGCAAACGTCTCGTGGCTACCCAGAGGTTGTGTGTTCGGTATAATTATCACCGTTCATCACATTTCTCAAAAAACTTTACGTCCATTGCCGACACAAAATTCCATCTGTCCTACTACTACACTGAATTGCAATATTCTGCTCAAAGTGAATGTGTTGGCGATGATTATTGCCAGGGATAATTGTCTTTAAATTGCCCCAGTGACCGAATTTTATAGCCTGAAGACTAAATGGGGTTCTTTAATTTTGACAGGTTTGTAGTTTTACGTGTGCATTATATCTCTTCATAATAATTACAGCCCTTTGTCAATAGGCAACTGGATAAAGGCTCCCGAATACTGTGTTAGTCACAGGGGTTGTTTGACCATACTTCACCAAACAAGTCTGCTTGAAAATAGGTTTTTCCTCTTTTTCTTCTGGCAACAAAACTGAAACCTTTCACACAGAGAATCATGTCTGCATTAACCACAATACTTGTGTTCAAAATGCAAACAAAACAAGACTCTGATAATATATGCATTGTCCTTGAAACTGATTGGTCCACACCTGCTTGGGTTGGTGAAGGCAGCTGGGAGCAGATATGTGTGGTCGAAGACGATGATTGAAAAAAATATTATTCATACTTCCACGCGCTTATTTACATGCCTTTGTTACATCAAAGAACAAGGACACAATGATTGATATTAACGGCAGTATCATTTGCATGCTTAGATGTCGGTACAGTATTACCAACGACACAGTTGCAATTATACGCACTCGATTTAATATATAGAGCTCAAAGTTATTTGAAAATTACCTCGGTTTAATTGGTCCGTATTTAAGTTCAGTGTACAAAATACCTACAAATTTAATGGTGTTTTTTTAATCCCCCCTTCTGCGAAATTGTTAATATTCCAAAGTGCGTGCATGTGTCATACATGATTACTACTCAATTCATACTCTATTAACGGTGCATGAATGTGATATTTTACCGCGTGCAATACGGGATTGTTGCTAGGAACGTTTGTTATTTTAGCTTTTGTGAAATACATTATTTTAGAAATCGGGTGTTATAATCTAATTGTGTGGAATAACAATGACACTTCACGAAACGACGGTGGTATGCATGTGCAGTGGTGCCGTAGTTGCCCACACTGCACGCACTAAACCTCGCAAACCGAGTTCAATTCCTCGGTACTGTGGGTCAACGTCAGTGGCAAGTGATATTTTAACCAGTGTGGTGAAGTATGGTTAAAACAACCCACATGACTGACACACCTTCATCCAGCGGCGGAGTGACGTAGGTTTGACAATGATATTTTTAAAATTGTGCAATCGGCTTATATATTGGGCATTTTGTCCAACGCCTCAGAACGTAATTTCTGCGTGATAGATAATTAATAAATCAGTTCGCTTAACTTTGAACGTATCTGACTACCAAACTAATGGACCGATTTTTTGATGGGCGATGACTCATTCTAAAGGTCCTACTCTAATTAGAAATGGACCGAGCTGCCCTGACAGTTTTAATGTATCTCCTTGACCCTGAAAACTCGGAGAATTGTAGTACCACTCTTTAATGATTGTCCTGCGAGGACGAGGTGAAATATTATACAACCGGTGGCTTTTACCAGGATTGCATGCATGCACGCTATTGAAATGTGTGTGGGGGGGGAGGCAGCGTGGGTGAGTGCCACGCATTTTCCTTCACGCATGGCTCCAAAAGTATAATTCCTAAGGTTGTCTACTAAAAATATAACAACAATCATGATGGAAATACTCTCCAGGGTGGCCTCGCTTCAGCTCTCTCTAGCGGGAGGCCCTTCTGGCAGCAGTGGCGTGAGCTAGGAATCACAAGGAGGGCTGCACCGTTACCTTTTTTGTTTTCGGGAAATATCCGTGTCACCCTCTCCATTGATGAATATATAGAAAATCGATACTTACGCTCGCAATGAATTGAATCGTACGCGTGGTAATTGGGTATTCATGATTTGTGTCAATTATACGCACGTTATCTTTAGGCTAGTGGGGGAGAAAGTGAAAGCGTACGGGCAGCTCACAACAACTGAGCAATAACACGAACGGGGTGATTAAAAAAATGGGTTTAAAAAGTATCGATTCAGAACCTGATTGGCAAATCGTCGATGGGACGAGTTGCTAAACATGCACTTAAACCCTGATGATTCGCCCCGTAACTTTAACTCAAGAATCTTGTTTGTATATATATTTTAAACGTAGGTATCATGATAATGCATCCCTTACAATGTATATGTATACAAAGACAAAGATCCCCCGCATAGCCTGAACAGACACTAGGAGCAGTCTGTTAAGGCTATGAAGGCTGGCACGACACACGAGGGGGTGGGTGGGTGGCCAGCACCACTCTCGACCGCCTTTCTCTCCCATGTGGTGATGTTTACACACCGCCGGACCAGGTACTCAGTTGAGTCGACCTAAGGAAGACCCAGGACCAATTCTAACAATCCGTTACTGGTGTTGGCCGTGAGCAGTCATCGAATTTTGGGCCGCCGGGTTCATAGCGCAGCGTGCTAACCAGTGCACTAACACATACAACTCCCCTTCGCATACGCCGCAGCCTCGATTAATCTCCCTGCTTCAATCAAACACCTAAAGGCGATGCCCCTGTTCCGGTGAGCTTCTTCAGTTGCTCCGAGCTGGGCTCTGCGCCTCGAAGTCGCACGGACTTGAGTCGTAATTGCGATATTTACTGCGTTACAACTCTCATTATTATCATCATCATCATCAGTAAAGAACAGATATCAGGTCAACGAATAAATGCATCAGGATACCTCTGGCAGTCACAACCACAGCTCCAAGCAGATGGATCAAAAACCAACATTCTTTACTGCCCATTATAGTCATCTCATTGTCCCATGGGGTGTCTGTCGCACAGGTGACTCCGTCTCAGCACGATCCACCAACCCTCGCGTCGCTGGATCGCGTGCGTGCGTCACCGAGCGTCTGCCCGCGGCGCCGCGTTGAACTTCTTTTGCACCGTACGTAGCCAACCGTGCTAATCGGTACAGCTGCGCGTTGGGTAACGAGGCTGGCATCGCGGCGCTGGCTGGCCCCCTCTGAGCTGTGTC
>CM025658.2:3218054-3233397 GCA_014621495.2 Entosphenus tridentatus
ACTTGCTCCCCCCCCCCGTCACAAGAATGAGGAATTTCCACCACTGGTTCAGGCCTGTAAAGAGAGAGAACACGAGCACGGCCTCAATGCTCATTTGAGCAAAAAACATTTAGGCGTTTGTCTTAACTCGCCTCTGCGAGTGAACGTCCCAATTAAATGTGTTGCATTTGTAAGAGGCGACGCGTGATTTCTCGTTGATATTTCTCCCAAGTGGGCAAATGTTTGCCGGTGCTCATCCCCAGACATCTCTGGCTGAAATTAAGCTTTTATATTCGTAATAATAATAATAGATGAACCAGAAATATGAATCCCTGCAGTCACGAAAGCTTTAAATCGAAATAAAAATAAATGTGTTTGTTTGATCATATTTCACCACGCTGGGAATTCAACTCAGGCTGCTGGTTTCAGGGCTCAGTGTGCTGACTACTGTAATGGCGCGCCACCCAGTTGTGCTTATACATGAAGATTTTGAGAAATCTAATCGTATTATAATTCACGTATTTTACACCAACCTAAGGTTCGGCTTTTTAAAAAATCCTTTATATTAAGTTCACTTGCTTGCTTGCGCGCTTATGACCGTGCAAATCTTTCGGTCGTTGTTTAACCCACTTCCCGTGATCCAATCGAGCCGACATTTTGCACACAGAATCGTTGTGCGTGACAATTTATTTTCGTAAAAAATTTTTTCCAAAATTTTACACTTTTTAGGCAATTTTTTTTTATATTTAATTACCAATTGCTTAATGGTGGCAGGCAATCATCTGACCCATAGGTGGCAGCCATCTCAAGCCAGAGGACGAGAGGACTCTAGCCGCCACGCATATTAAGGATTTATAGTGAAAAGCTTTGTTTTTACGGGTTAATTTTTTTAAAGCTTCATCTATGTTATGGGGGTTGCCTATCGTTGAACAAAAATAGAATCTACTCGTAATTATAATTCACAGATTCATAGTCAGGCAATCCACTGCTGGATGAAGCCAGCTGTTGTGGTTGATTGATCACGAATGGTTCTTAAATCACCGCCGATGTGGAATTGAATTACGCTCACACATGTGCATTGTGCAGTTTTCAGCCACTCGAGTGTTCCACCACTGCAGCCTCCTCCTCCACATCCCCTCCCGCCCATGGAAACATAACTTCTCAAGTCGTCTTCTCCTTAAAAACATACCATTCCTCGTTGATTAAACCTATGACAAAGTGGAATCAATGTTGAAGAAGACCATTAGTTTGGAATGTGAAATTATTTATCGCTCGAAAAAATCTGATTTTTTTTATTGTTTTCTAATTAACGTGTGCATAATCCATTGAAGTGGCATACGCATAAATGCAACGAATTATTATGCAAAAACAAACGCCCACACAGACGATTTGAGCATTAGGGAGCTCAAAATAATGCTTAATTGCCACTGAAAAGCAGAGGCAATGGCACATAACATGTTGGGTATGTCCCAAATGTGGTAAACAAACAAGAGAGTTACATTAAAAATGCCATCGGTGTTTCGCCTGATAACCAAGTGTGCCTCTTCACTGCTCCATTCCCCATGTTGCCGCTGCACCTCGAGATAAGCGGTGGTGACGTGTTAACTCCCTCGCCTGGTATGCCGGAGGTTGTGGGCTCGATCCCGGCCCTGATGCCTGCTGTATATTTGGAGTTTGCATGTTCTCCCCGTGGTCGCGTGGATTTTGCTCCGGTTCCTCTAGTTTTTCCTTCCAGTATTTAGAATCACGCGTTTTGAGTATTTGGCTGCTATTACATTTCCGCATCAAAAAGCCCCGGAATTCAGCGATCATTTGTGTCCAGGTCGCTGTGTAGCTCAGTGGGCCTTAGCTGGTAAAATAAAAATAGTAGAAGCCCTCTGGAAAACGATTGCCTTTTTTTTTACTCTCCAAAAAACCCTGAACTCAATAACTCTTTATCCACGTTCACCGACTCAGCATTGGCCCTGATTAAGAGCGTTCATTTGCCTGCCTTCTCTGCTGAGCAGGCATCCGTCATGGGCTTCGCCATTGCTCGTCGGGGTAATGGGCATCATGAACAGGGCTTAACTGCGTTAAAACAGCATTTGTTGTGTCGTGTTGGGGATTTTATGTGACCAATACACCACGTGAACGGTATTGGTGTTTTAGCTTAATGTGCGGGCTTACGCGTGTGCTGTGTGTGTGTGTGCACGTATGACCTGTCTCGAATTCCGATGTAAAACATTTCATTCAAGTTGACAGTGTGCGATTTGTTTTTTAAAGATGCGTCGTGCAGGGTGGGCCTAGAAGACCATCGTTGCCAAGCAAATTCCCCAATGGCTCAGTTGGCAGCTCACCGCTCACTTTGGTATCCAGCTTCCAATATTGCTCATCTGATACACAGATACAGAGTACAGACTCACTATTGACCGATGTAAATGATGGTGTTTGAGAAGGGTCCAAACGCCGTATAATTACACGTCGATAGTCGAGTCTAATATTGCAACTAGGACGGTACAAAAACTTTTTCGAGGCAAAATTTGGACTCCAAACATTCTGGACTGGAGGTCGATTGGATTTACTTATGAAGGGCTCTCGTTTTTTGCGATCGCGGATCGATATCCAAATCGCTCAAGCACTTGATTGCCACGTCATTAAGTTCAGTCAGCCTTTTCGTTCCACCCCCTCGCCGCCACCGTTCCAAAGTGGTCGACAGTGCGGACGGCCATTTGCGTGAGCACCTCTGCTGGTACAATGTAAAGGTGTAGGGTGGCGTGAAAACCAGTGGCGCATCAGCGTCGAGAAAGGTCATTCCCAAATCGTTCTGAATTGATTTAAGATATTTCAGTACTTGCTCGCCAGATACCCGCGCGCAAAGGAAAAGGAATGGAGCACATCAACTGCGAAGACGTACAACGAGAAGTTGGAGCAACCCACAGGCTCTCAGTTGCATTGTGACATTGCAGCACGGTGAGAGACGGTGGGAGTTTTGGGGAGGCCTTTATTATCCACCAGTGGATTGACTAAATGCTAATGGTGATGACCCTCGTGCTAAACACATATAGATAAACTATAGGATTCCTCATTATCAGTAAATAAATTCATTTTCTGTGTAATGTGAGGCTAAAGCCAGTAGAACGCTGACAAAGACCACTCCTGATAATTATTATTATTATCAAATATATACGCCTTAATTTTAAACTACACTTGATTACCATACGCAAATTTGAATCGGTTACAAGCAACGTTGTATTTTTGACTCTTTGTATGTCAAACTAAATTGCTGTACAATATGGTGGGGGGGGGCTTGTTTTCCGCGCGAGGTTTCAGTACATTTGAAGGCTGACCTGGTCTGTAAAAATATTTACCTGGCCAAAGAGGCGTTCGTGTTATTCGTTGGTTCACATTTAAAGGGCAACAACAGCACTTGCCTCCAATGCTTAAGGACAACTGCAGAATACTCTTTGAGAATGGAGGACTTTGAATGCTCCGCTGATTCGAGCAAATACATGGAGCTTTGAAATCACAGAGTGTGTGCCCCATTACAATAGCAGAAGCGAGTACGTAGTCACATGGAATCAAATGGCCCCTATTTGCTTGGATGGAGCTATTGTCCCTCCAGAATCATACAGATACCTCTGTTCACCCTGCGTTGTCGTGGAATTCTAAACACAAATTTGAACACCTCTGTAACACAATCAAGAGGACGGGGGTAGTGGTGGAGCAGTGGTGAGCGTACTGTGTGAGAAAGCCAGCAGAAATTCAAGTTTGATTCGCAGCCAGAGCCAATATCAGTGGTAAGTAACATCTGAACCAGTCCAGCCAAACCACCACCCACATCTCCCCACCCCCACCACCACTCCTTCATCAGCGTGGTGAAGTATGGTCAAACAACCCTGATAACACTGCCAATGCATGGGTTGGACTCCAATCAAGTCGTGAACAGTCAACTGGTAGCTGAAATAAATGTTTTACCCATAATCGCAGAAGAAAACATATCGATACAGGACAACAGTAATCGTCATGTATGCGTGCGTGCTTTTGAATAGATTAATTTACCGATTCCATTTTGACTATCAACACATTAGTTTGCAAACATTTATAATCAACAGTTGTTAGCCACCGGGCAGCCAAATACAACAAACCGTTTTCAGCCCAGCTGGGCGAGAGAAAAGGTTAATTACATTTATTACAGCATACAGATTCATCTTTGCCGTACTTGCTTGCGTTACCCCCCCACCTTCTCCATTGACAGCTCGGGGCCTCCCAGGCAGTGTGCGCGTGTACGCCTGTGCTGGGCCTCCCCGAGGTCGACTCAGCCTCAAATGTGTACCCGGTGCGATGTATGAACATCGCCACTGTGGGGAGACAAAGAAAGGTGGCCGGGTTTGGCGCTGCCCCCCCACTCTCCTGTGGCGTGGCAGCCTTCATAGGTGCTGCTGCTACTCTCTGCTAACGGCACTTGCCCCGACAGTCTGTTGAGGCTATACTGGGGGGTGGGGGGGAGATCGTTGCCTTTGGTGCGTGCGGCGCTCCAACACCGCGTGGCGCAGCAGATGCCAAGCGGTGCCACGCAGCAGAGGGGGCAATGCGATCGAGTGGCAGAGCCCACGTGTAGAGAGAGAGAGACAACGATACTCGCAGGGGGACGCCGTCTACTAAATGAGCTGTTTCTCAAACTTTTCAGGGAGGAGGGCAGGGGGGGGGGGCTGCGTGGCGTGCGTGGGAAGAGCCGAGGTGGCGACGTCACGAGAGAAACGCGGTGAAATGAATAAAGGAACAATAACAAAATATGTAAAAAAATTGCAACATTTATAATTTCAACATTTGAATTCATGTAAGCAGTCTCTACTGATGTGGCACGGTGTTTTGTGGCGTTTTTTGTGTATATTCAGGAGGCGTGCTTTGATGTGGCCTCGCGCAAGGGACACCTACGTGCTCTAATACAACGGACTTTGTGTTTTTGACATTAACCCGGAATATTTTACTGTTACAACAACAGCCGCAAAAAAGGGTTGAAGAGTCATTGATAATTTTTCTCACAAATTTGATTTTCCGCGCCATTCTTATTTGATTTTACCAGAGAAGGCTCACAGAGCTACATCGCTCTTTTTCAGAAGCGACTTGACCACGAATGAGAGCTCAACTAAGTGGCTTATCGCATGGAAATGCATAGCGATCACATTATCTAAACGCATGTTTCCAGATGTGGAGGGAAAACCGGAGGACCGAGTGAAAAATCCATGGGAACACGGGGAGAGAGACATGCAAACTCCAAATATAGAGGCATCAGGGTTGGGATCGAACCCACGATCACCTGTATACAAGGCGAGGTAGTTAACATCTCGCCACGAGGGCGTCCATGTTTCACAGAAAAGTATCGTCTTCCAGTAAGGAACGATGTTACTTACTGTACGTGGTTTTGCCCAATTAAGTACTTTTCAAGGAATGTTTATAATTTGGCATTTTTTTTACCTTGATTCTATAATTAATACAGCTGCGACATTAACCGTGGCGGCCACTAGGCTTGAACCGCGAATCTCTGCAACAAGCATCGAACACGGTTTTTTGAGGTCTGCGCGCATGAGGGCAGCGTAGCTCGATGCACCGCGAAGGTAGCAGCCACAGCCAAAAGCCACACACATTATTTCCATGTTTGCCAGCTGAGTGGCCACTAGAGGAATATCGCTACTCAACCGATGCTGTTACATGTCCATCGGGCTCATGTAAAACAATGCCCTTAAGGCCTCCAATGTTGACTGCCCGGCGCATTCCATAATCCCAGCGTAATCCACGGAAGTTGCAGTACTTTGTCAGATCGTATCCTCAAATGCACTCGTGCTGAGGCGTTGCCTTCGCCGAAACACGGCCCGCGTTCATGTGAGTGCATGAGGGGACGTGCATGCGTGTTGTTCACGTCCGCGCATGTGCTTAGCCGGCTGATGCGACATCTGTTGAGGAAGTGCATCGGGTGATCCGAAGCCTCAGACCAAGTAAAGCACCAGATATGGCATTTCAAGCGAACTGCTGAGGGAATGGCAATTGTGTGCAGGCTGTCCTATATCACATAATTACAACCGTCTGGTCCACAGGACAGATTCCACATGATTATAAGTATGCCTTTGTGGTCACCCTTTTTTTAATAATCTGTGGATGAGATGTTCCTTACAAATGTAATGTATTATTATATTCTCTGTCTGCTCCAGCAGAGGTGTAGGAAATGTCACGGGACCTACACCCCTGCTTTTTTGACGTGATCAAGGCCTATAATTCCATCAATAGGCCAGGGCTTTGTGTTATTATTCGTCTTTTCAGGGTCCCTGACCCTCTTCTCATAATTATTAAGGATCTTCATGATGGTAGGCTGGCTTATGTAGAGCTATGAGGATGGGAGGTAGCAACAGCGATGTCCGCTGGTTCCGACACTTTGAGCAATTTCTATTGGATAGCGATACAATTGGAGGTTGATTGATCCCTAGGTGTGGTCAAGCAATGGTTGTCTATAAGTTAAACATGTTACGTATACTGATAATCTGGTAATTTCTGCACACTCTGAGGAGTTGGAGATGCTAATGCTGAACCTGGAGTGTGTCACTAAGAGATGGATCCTTACCGCCAGCCCCCCGAAAATAAAGCACCTGCCTGGATATTTTATTTCATCAAATACTCCACCCCTTAAACTCGCCATGAATAATGGTACTGTTGTAGAGAGAACCTGGGCAGTGTGCTTATGGTCAACTCTAGTTTGGAAACGGAGGTTTCACTCCAAATTGGTTGAGTGGCATATTTTCATTAGCTGCCTAATGCTGTGTGGAAGCTACCTGACCTTTCCCAAGCGCTCCATAACAATCTCTGGATCATCTTGTCAATGGTTATGCTCTCTCTTTTCTATGCTTGAAAAACGCCTTTGAAGGAATATCTGGAGCCAGTTTGAAACATTCAAGCAGGCCTGCCTATCGTCCATCCTGTGTTTAACCAGGCAGGATTGTGTGAGGAGCCCACAGATCTGGACACAATCTCACGAGTGAACATCTCCGACAGGCGAGGCTGCATTGGCTAGGTCATGTAACGTGTATGCCCAGACACCACATACACGAACAGCTTCTGTTTGGCCAGATAGAGAGGGATAAATGGGTGCAGCAGAGGCTGAAGAGCAGATGGGCTGATGCGGTGCAGAAGGATATGGAGCTGATTGGACTTGTTGATGACCGGTACCAGTGGTCTCAAGAATGGCCTCTGTTGAGGAGGCTCGTGAAGGACGCTATTAGGCAGTGCCAGTCTAGTAACAATTTGAGGCTACTGGGCAGTTGGACAATAATAGCTGATGGCAGAGGAGTCACAACAATAAGCAGAGTGTTGGGCAAACAGAACACGGCAAGTTGGCACAGCGTGGAGCAAAGGCGCTGCATCTGCCAATCATCTTAGTTAGTGTGTCATGTGACTGCCTGCCAGCAAGCATTCGACACGTCACGTGGTCTTAAGGTGCACCAAGGCTGGTACAAACGCCATAATGACGTCACCACCATTTTCGTGGTGAACGAGGTAGTCGTTGTGCACGTGGGTAGCACTGTGTGACCAGAAATTGATTCTCAACCACGGCTAAATCAGTGGTAAGAATCTAATCCGGTCCTAGTCCTCCCCTAGGTTGACTCAGTCTTAACTTAGTACCTTGTGCATTGTGTAAACATCAGCGTTGGGCAGACAATGGGGGCCGGGCAATGTTCTGTCCATACCACCCCCTCGCACGCCACGCTAGTCTTCATAGGTGTTCGCTAACAGCACTTGCCCCAAAACCCTATGCAGGTTATATGGGGGATATTTGTCTTTGTTCGTGTGTGGAAGTATGCACACATGTGAGCGCAATATGGCTTATTTAGCTAACGCGTGAGCCAATGTGACGATAGGTGACTCCAGCTAAAATAGCCGCAAGGCCTAAAATGCCCTGCTATTGCACAAGCTGTTTTATCATTGTTACCTCTGCCTACACGACCTAACGTACCGTGCCGATTATGCACAAGTGACCACGGCAATGCCCAGCTGTGTCTGTTATTAACCCAATGCTGTTTCCGCGTTGTAAATGAGATGATGTGTCCCAGCTGTGGATCATACTTTAGCTGTAAGCTGAATATTCCCGAAGTCGGGCCAAAGACTGATAACGTTAAAACTGCCGTATATGGATGTCCGGATTCTTGTATATTACTGAGTCTCCGTCAAGAATAACAGGTTTTGGCTGAGCTATTGTTCTTTTTGCTACCTATCAACAGCAAGTGATAATACAAGAACATCATGCTTTCGTGATTTTAACTCTTCAAACGACAGATTGGAAAGGGCTACGGCATGCATTATCACATATTTTAGTGGACATGTTTGTTCGCATGATTTAAAAACCGCTTTGGTGTTGCTTATTTATATTGGTGTACCGACGACGAATCCCATGGGTGCTGCATCATGATAAACGGCTGCAAAGTTCAAAAATTACAATATCGGAAATATATATGTGTCGATCGTTGGTGTGTACTCTTTCGTATTTCTTTAAGCCGGGCTATCTGCAGAGCTGAATGTGCAAGCACGCAACACGAGGGCCATCTTTCTGAGCACGCCCTGACGTTCGCTACGTTGCAAAGTTTGTGCTCGGCAACCACGTGCTGATGACATCAATCGTTAGAAAACGACAGCCAAAGTGATATTTTGCAAATGCTATCACGAAAGTCAGAAAGCCTTCACCCGGCAAAATCCCTGATCGGTAGAGATAGCCAATAAAATGTTACAGGTAATCCATGGAACTTATCCCCCCCGCCTCCGCCTGAATCATACGATTCCTCGGGGTACTATTTTTTTCCCCGCTCATAAAATTAATTTTCAGTCTCACGGGACGTTAATGTTCTGATGTCTAACATGCAATGCACATCTCCTGGAATTTAAACGTTTTACTAACGATCGGCATGAGATCGCGAAGCATTATCAGATTCGTCCCATTTCTTTGTTCTAAAAAAAATTAACCATATCTTTGACGGCAAGCGTTTGTCTACCATCGTGCCTTGTGCGTACGCTTGTACAAATAATAGTAATATTTTTATAATTAAAAAACTAATATTAAAGCGATAAGTGAGCAATATCTCATCACGTTCTCTCGACTGCTTGCATGCGCACGCCACTGCCATTTAACCACAAAGCCGGGAAGTATAAGATATTTTGCTGGATTGATGTAACGAAGAAGCCTCTGCATTTCGGAAACGATGACGTGGCAAGAGGTTAATGTAGCATTGCGTGGGCAGCGTGTTATTTTCTCATTTTGTAATTGAAAATAAATTATACCGTGTTGCGCCTTCCGTATTGGTGTGGAAGAGGTACTTGATGCACAGTCAAGCGGGTAAGTATATTCGGAGAAAGGTTTTGATTGATTCAAACGACTGATCAGATATGAACCGGCGAACAATTTTGTTGAGCGTAATTTATCAGAGAGGTATTTTGTAAAGTGTGGCTATATGTTTAATTCTGCTTCAGTCTTTAGACGCTGCACTTCATAACTTTTTTGCTTGCACTTTTATAACGCGATTGTTTTAAATGATTATGTCTGTTTATGTTATTAAAGAGTGAGTTTTCATTTTCAGCACTCCGTGGACGTTTGCTGCTATGAATGTGACCGCTGTGGTGTTTAAACATGCACCTTTAATTTGCCACGCTGTAAACCTGGGTGCTGCTCCGATCCATTTGTCCTAACCCGGGTCTGCCATGAAAAATGCAACTCCCAGTGTCAGACACTGCTTGGGTGGCAGGGTGGCGCAATGGAAACACTCTTGGCGCAGAGCAAGAAAGTCCTGAGTTCGAAGTGCCAACTGGCCCAGTTGGCACACGCAGAGAGACACAGGCACACAAAGACAATGACACACACACACACACGCGCACTTAAAAACACAGAAACCGGGATTTCAATCCTGTAAAGTGTCCAGGGTGGTGCGATTAACGAACACGGAGTAGCGTGCACATCATCAAAATGAGATACTTGCCCCAATCCAGACTCGGACCACCTTTCTGTATGAAGTTTATATGTTCTCCCCCTGTTCTGCATGAGCTGACAAAAAAGACGACCGTACAATATCACCGTAACTGCCGTTAGACCAAACACCTCCTAAATTGTATTACAAGCAGCAGCAGCAGCGAAATCACCCTTCGCTTGTGAAACACCCGACAGGTCCGTCCCGAGAAGGGGTCTTGAGACTCAGCGTGGCTTTCCTGGGTAAACAAGTGAAATAATAATAATAATAATTAATAACAACAGCCTCTGAGCTGCTTCAAAATCGATGAATGATATTGCGCATCCAAACTCATGTGTAGCACAAAGTGACTGCCTGAAGATACGCCTCTTAAAGGCCATTATTATGGGCGTATATGAGACCTGTCAAACCCAGAGGGCGCACATAGGTGCTACTTTGCGATGGGAAAGGCAGCACGGATGATTGGACCCTGTTCGACAGTTATGTACTATATGCACGAACGAGGGGAGCGGCTGTGCACTGATGAGTCTGGCGACCATAATTTAGATTCCAGGCCATGACTATCATTGGTGAAAAGAGGGCCAGTGTTTAAATCTATCTATTTAAACACGAGATCGATAGGGCAGTTGGAACAGTACCAAGCCATGTTGGACACCCGACGTACAACTATTTTACGAGGTCCACTGAGCTATTCAGTTCTATATTCTTAGGTCTTTTTCGGTAAAGTCACGTAGGTAAAAAAAAATTAATCACTTGATACAGCTATCGTGCTGTGACGGTTCCACCTGAAGACGGAAGCTTGTGTTGCCTCCGAAACGTCGTGATTTTTATTTTACTTTTATTAATTTTAATTGTTTTTTACCTACGTGACTTTACCGAAAAAACCTAAGAATATGAATCCTTGCAGTCACGAAAGCTTCAAATCTAGAACTATTCAGTTCTCTGTTGCGGAAACGACCTGGCTGTCACAAATGATAGCTCAACGAAGTGGTGGCTTATCACGTGGACATGTCTAGCAGCAGCCAAATACTCTAAACGCGAGATGTCGAGTCTCAATGTGGAGGGAGAAAAAAAACCGGAGGACCCGGAGAAAAATCCACGCGACCACGTGGCAAGAGAGAGAGAGACACGCAAACTCCAAACACACAGCAGGTGTCAGTGGTCGGGATCGAAACCGACGTCCTCCTGTATACCAGGCGAGGTAGTTAACATCTCACCACCGTAGCTCCCCTCATACATAGATTGCACCCGCCCCCCAAACCTCCCCAACAGGCATTGAATGAAGCATATATGCCTCATCTTCTTATGTTTTTTCGGTAAAGTCACGTAGGTAAAAATAAAAATAAATAATAAAAATAATAGAAATAAAATAATGCCTCATCTGTCAAGCACTTTGCCCCCCTCCCTACCCCTGTACCCCCATGGGCTACATACGGTGCGAAAGAAGTTCAACGCACATACATTTACCCAGCCCCACCACCGCGTTCATCTTCCCCTCGACGTTTCGCCTTCTTGCTTTAATTTGTCTTTCGTCGCGTGGAGAGACTCCTCACGTCATCGAGAGTGAGAATCGCTTCAACGTCGATTGTGGGTTGTCGCCATCCTCCCAGAGACTCACAAACAAAGCCGGGAACTAGAGGGTAGATCGAAACTATCTTTTTGAAATTTACTCATACCATGTCATGTACATGGTGGTCCAGATGTGTTGCGACCCCCCCCCCCATACCCCAAATAATTGACCCCTACGATTCTGTTTTCTTTGCTTATTCATTTCGGTTTTCACACCCCCATTGGAATACAAAAGTATCACGTTTTAAATAATTAAATAAGGTTCACAAGACATCTGGACCACCCGGTATATTGTGACGTCCCAACATTAGGAGGAGTGGCGTGGTGCAGTGGTGCAGTGGTGCAGTGGTTAGTGCGCTGCGCTGCGAACCCGGC
Source organism: Entosphenus tridentatus (assembly GCA_014621495.2). Taxonomy (NCBI): domain Eukaryota; kingdom Metazoa; phylum Chordata; class Hyperoartia; order Petromyzontiformes; family Petromyzontidae; genus Entosphenus; species Entosphenus tridentatus. Next base: position 3,229,952 of record CM025658.2, read on the forward strand.
GACCCGAGTTTGATTCGTGGCCACGGCTAACGTCAAGTTAGCTGCAAGTGACATCAGTACCGGGGTCTTACCGGTCCTCTCCGTTCACCAACTCGTACTGACCAGCGTGGTGAAGTGTGGACTAAAAGAACGCTCATGTCTGACACAGTGGGAAGACGTCCAGTCGTTGGTGGATTGATAAAGGCTGGAGTCTATGCTAATTTTGACGTTTGTGAGAACCTGCATGTAAACATAAATCGTTGCAGCCCTTTTCCCGAGTTCATACTCCCTCCCGCATGGTAGATCCATAAGAGCGGTGTTTGGTCTCACGGCGGAGGCTGTATTTGGCTCTCTAATGAGTGTGAATCCTGGCAATCATTGGGGCAAGCACTTGAGCAGGGAGAACAGAGCCCTGTGGCGAACACAAAAATCCATATCTCGGCAAGGGGCTACCGGTGTGAGGGATTATTTTTTATTTTGTTTCCAAATTAGTTCGCATTTGCCCATTCCAGGTGCGCAATTGTCGTAATTTGAGACCCGCGTGGAAATGGACGTTTCGAGTGAATGTAATCGATCGCACCTGGCCCAGAGTGCCCGACAAATGACCAAATGAGTCGCGAATTGTGCAACTGTTATCGTCATCAGAGGTCAAATAAAAACACGCGTTGCCAATGGAGGTGGCATGAGGCTCGAGCGCAGGAGGAGAAGGAGGGAAACGTTGAGGATACGAACACAGCTACGACGGGGCAATGAAGTTCGTACACGGCAGGTTAATGAGTTGGCATGTATTATTTATAATCGAGCGAGAGACAACATCACACTATTGCTTGCTTGCTTTGCCAAGAAGAACTGCTATGCAATTAAAGCGGGAGATATTTTTTTTTATCCAAAGAATAAAGCGTGAAAACTACATTCCACAGAGTAAATCAGTTTTTTGTGTGCAGAATTATTATTATTATTAGTTCAGATATATATTGCCCGAGGCTGACACTCCAACGTGAACAAATTCAGCTTTCACTTCTGGCCAGGACACTTGAGGATCTTGACGCCCCCCAAGTTCAAGTCGCCTGTGTGCGCAAGCGAAAGTGAACGTGTTGGTAGGTGGCCACCTGGTTAGGTGGTGCACCTCGGGTTAAGAGACGCCACTGGCTGGGACGCGCTGGGTGGTGCTGTTCTGGTGCCTTGGAGAGGATCGGCCGCTAAACGCGTAAACACTGCCGCGAAAGACATCGCCACCGGATACAAATGTTAACGGAGGGTGGTGGGAATGGGGATTAGGGGCGGTGCGTTGTGAGCGAAGTGTGTGGGGGGGAGGTGGGGGACGGCGCGCGCAGTAAACTGTAGGAACTTGATTCTAGATTTGAAGCTTTCGTGACTGCAAGGATTCATATTCTTAGGTTTTTTCGGTAAAGTCACGTAGGTAAAAAATTTAAATTAATAAAAGTAAAATAAAAATAAAATAAAAATCACTTGATACAGCAAGCGTGCTGTGACGGTTCCACCTGAAGACGGAAGCATGTGTTGCCTCCGAAACGTCGTGATTTTTATTTTATTTTACTTTTATTAATTTGAATTTTTTACCTACGTGACTTTACCGAAAAAACCTAAGAATATGTAGGAACTTGAGTTGATGGCACGGCTTGAATGCAGTCGCTCGCAACAGAAATTGGACGCGGCTCGCGCGCCTGGCGTCAGGGAAGTTGCGATCGCCGCAGCGAATCGCGCGGTGCTTTCGCGGAAGCCACGGCGAGCCTTCTCGTCGCCTCCGAGAGGGGTGCGCGCGGTCACGACGCGCGCCACAAGACCGGCCTGGCGCTACGCGGCACCGCGCCGCGCGTGCGAAAAATCGAGTACTCGCCGAGGACAATTTGTCCTGACCGCGGGCATCTTTTCACCCTCTCCGCTCTCGTTTATATTTTGCCGGACATCCTCCTCGCCTTTCCCCGGCCGTCGTTACACCGGAGTGGCGGGTTGCGGCGAGGGGGGCGGGGGGCTGGTCTGCGTGCCTGTTTGTGGCACCCGCGTGTTTCTTCTCTTTGACCGAATAGAAAGTTCGGGGGCGCAGGGGGTGGTGGTGGCCGGTGGAATGGCCACAGCGGGGTGGTGGGCAGGTAGCGAGAGGAGGTTGTTGGGCGGTGGCGATGGGGATAGTGGGGGTGGGCAAAGCAAGCGGATGCGCTGTGGGTGCATGGAGGGAGAGGGGGAAGGTTACAGGAGGGGTGAAAATGAGAAAGAGACGAATGCGGGGAGCGTAACGCAGCCCGGATGGAGATGCACGAGGCAGGGCCCTGAAGGAGCGAGCGGAAGACACGGGAAGACAGGGGAAAAGCGCCACGCTCGCTGACGGATGTTTACCTCGGACTCCCCACGACTCTCAATCTTCGCCCCCCTCGCCCTACGTCTCATTAACCCCCTTCGCGTTTCGAGTTCTTCCACGTGGAAGATGAGAAAAAAAGCCCTCGCCTCCTTACACAAAACGCAACTTCAAATACAACAACGCGAGAAAATTTCGTAATATTTGTGCGCGCAAAGTTTCTTCGCCATAAATCGGGACCGACAGCCCTCGATAGGAGCAGAAATGAGGATGTTCAGTGGCAGTGGCACTGGGTGTTGTCTGGGCCGCGAGGCGTAATGAGATTTGCCACGTCTCCTCCATCCATCGCCTGCCAGCCGTCGCGCGCTGGTGCTGCACGCGAGCAACGCGGCTTCGGGATGTTCGAAGTGGCGAGGGTTAATGACGTGGCGAGGACAGGAATGAGAATGGGAGCAAAGACGGCCACAGGGACTGTGCTCGCGAGCGTACACGGAGGAGCGACCGCGGTGCTCCCCCCGTCTCTCCGCCCCCCGCCGCCACAACTCCTCTTCGTCCCCCGTGTCCGTAGACCTCAACCCCTTCTCGAAATGCGCCATCTCTCAGTTCTCGACAGCGATGTCTCCTCTCCCCCGTCTCCCATGTTTCCTGCCTCTCCCACACATTCCATCTTCTTTCTGGCCGTGTCTGCCTTTTGTCAAGTCATTCCCTCAGTTAACCCATCTCTCTTTATCCCCCGGCCCCCGCGGCCCTTCCCTCCCCCCCTTTCTCATCTTCTTCTACGTTTCCACATTATTTCTCTCTGTCTCTCCGCATCTTCTGAAATGCCCCAATCTTCCTCCATCTCTAAGTGCGCATGCTCTCATCCTGCATGCATTCTTTCCCCCTATTCTCTGCCATCCCTTCCTTCTGTCTCTCCGTCTATCTTTGTCTCCCTCTCTCTCTCTCTCTTACTTGGCCCGATTGAGTTAGGGGATGCGGAATTTGACAGGACATCAGTTTCCAAGCGCCCGGCAGGCCGGCCTGACAGTGATGAAGAGCTTGGCCGTGTGCAGCAAAGGGGGGTTTCTGCGCCCACCAGTAACCCCCCTCCCCCATCCTCCAACCCACCCCTCACCCTTTCGCCCCCCACCAATACATCCAGCCCCCCCCCCCC
>CM025658.2:3233497-3267400 GCA_014621495.2 Entosphenus tridentatus
CCCCTCCCCCATCCTCCAACCCACCCCTCACCCTTTCGCCCCCCACCCATACATCCACCCCCCCCCCCCCCCCCCCCCCCCCCCCCCTTTGCTTGCTTACTTCTGATGTCTATACACCTTGGTGCAAGCGGGAGGGCAATGTCGCGTGCATGGCTCTGTATACCCCGACGATTGCAGCGTGGATGAGTGGGGTGGGTGGGCAAGAGGCTGGCTGTGGGGTTTCACAGTGAGGAGAAACTCAAGGACGCAGGATTAGGCGCGGTAATCATCGAGAGGGAGATACCGCCTGGCAATGCTTTGCTCGCACACGTACAAATGGCATTAATTCTCAGCCCGGCTCTGCAAAGTAATGGGACTCGCTAAGCCATTGTTGTGTTCTACTCTCCGCCTTAGTGATGAAACACGTTTCAAGCCTGTCTCCCACACTCCGTGCAAATTCCCCAAATAGCGGAATCACATTTATAATGGCACTGCACTGCGCTCGCTGCTCGAGGAGCTGTCGCGCTGCTAGCACGATCAGGCAGACAACTGATGATGTTAGCGTTACCCGTGAGCAAAACTCACGATCCATCACAGCACCCACCCAGCATGGTTAAATATACCTACGGGATAAACGCGCAGCGGTTCGCTTTCGAGATGTCCCACGAATGTGAGATCGGCGGCTCGTTGTCACCATCGTTGATATCCCACTTTACGCGCTCGCGAGCGTCTCCCACACCGCGCCGGCCGCCTTCCACCCGGCAAACGAACACGATAACCAAACCGCACCCGAGTAAATGCGAATGTTGCATTGCCATTAATTCGCTTGCCATTCAATATGACGCCACGTTCAGTGGGTCATTACCCACACTGGCATTTTCACGTTTTACCCACGAGGCTGTAGCCAATTCACAACTTGGTCTGAAAAGTGGGTGGACAGTTTGTGTGCGTGTGGTGGGGGGGTGACAGGGAGCGCTCGGAGAGTCGGGCTGAACGCCTCCTGGGGTGCAACCGTTGTGCAACCTCATTGTGTCGCAAATTGGATTATGTGACAAAGATCCCCCCTCCCCAGTATAGCCTTCACTGACTGTTGGGAGCACCCTTACGAAGGCCGGCACGGGCACACGAGGGGGTGGGGTGGCCGACACCACGCCCGGTCGCCTTTTTGTCTCCCCATGGTGATGTTTACACCACTGGTGTTCATTTGAGGCTGAGTCTACCTAGGAGAGGCCCAGGACCGGTTAGATAATCGTGTTGGTGGCCGTTCGTGGTAACGTTTACACACATCACCACTGGTACTCATTTGAGGCCGACTCGACATCGAGGAGGCCCGAGACCGGTTAAGATAATCGTCACTGGTGCTGGTGGCCGTTAGTGGTAATTAAACTCGCGTCGCAGGGTTCGTAAGCTCAGCGCGCTCACCGATACAAAGATAAAGATCTCCCGTATAGCCTTAACAGACTGTAGGGGCAAGTGCTGTTAGCGAGCACCTATGAAGGCCGGAACGGTACACAAACGAGGGGGTGGGTGGCCAGCACCACGCTCACCGCTACACACACCGAGACACACACGAGGCGCCGACAGGCAGGGCGAGAACACCAGACAGAGAGAGAGAGAGACAGACGGAAGGAATGAGGGGTACGAGTGGACGCATAAGGCGGTCGGACGCTCCATCATTCCACGCGGCTCCGCCAGCATCGCGCGCACGGGGGTTGCGGAGAAGGGAAGGGATCTTAGCCATGCGGCGAGGCTTGATTCCATATCCATATGCCGAGCGCGCAGCAGCTTGTGGTAAATTCATCAAGGTGAATGCACATTAGTTATACACTGTATACATGCCTTCCTTTACAACACTTGGCAGGCAATGCGGTCGCATTATGAATGATGATGGTGGTTTATTTTTCACACTGCTTCGCATTGCGTAATGGTATGTGCTTGACCTTCAGCCATAACCTTTCTCGCCGCGCATCGTTCCTGCATATGGAAGCTCGTCGCGCTTTGCATGGGACAGAATGAACGCCGCTGCGGCGTCTCACTGCAGAGAGATGCGTGTTCATGATCAGGGCATTTCATTTTTTAAATGTGTATGCATGGCAATATTCGTTTATTTTATGTATATTTTCTTTACCTCAAAACCCTCTGTGATTTGGTTAAAGCCATCTGGTTTGATTCCAAAAAATGTAAATAAAACTTGGAGAATTTATTTATTTATTTCCTTCCCGTGATATATAGGTGTGGATTTGCACAGGGTCTGACTTATGACCTGACACTAAATTGAAAATGTTAATGTTAAGATTGGGTTAAACGTTACATCAGATAGCACATCTCAGATTATGGAAAGGTTATGCAAAATACCCACCGGCACTGGAAGCTGGATTTAGTGTTTAAGGCTATATAACAGGAGTTCATAATGAAATACGTGAAATATGTCTACATTTCAGCATTCCAACATCCCAGTATATACACAATAGTTTCTGTGTTTTAACGTCAGACGTTTACAGCTTTTCGATTTATATGAACATGAGCATGGCTTAGTGGGAGGTCAGCGGTGATTGTTCATTGGAGAGATTGGCCCTTCTCACAGAAATGTGGAATTTCCACTTCTGGCTCAGGGCTACCAGCGGAGATGACCAAGACCCATGATCGGTTTGAATGTGGAGATGGGAAAAAGAACGTGTCAATGCCTACATCATGATCACTGCTGTATAAAATTCCTCCCAAAGCCATCAGAATCTTTCATGGTCGCACGATGCAACAATCCATCAGACTCCTGCCCCAAGTGCTGATTTCATCACTCCATCTCTTCAGTGGATGTACTTTTGGGATGTTCTCTCCTTTGGCTGATACTCCGTCATTAGTTATTTTCACGGGCCATCATCCCTACTCGCAACGCGTCCTGCCCAAGCCCACTTACTTTTCTTAACAATCCTTATGAGCGATGCATCTCCCTTATGCACCTTCTCATCTCCATACGTTCACGTTTATTATTATCAGTGTATTTGCAAACAGGCACCCTCCCGGCTTTTGTTACGTTCCCTTTGTCAATGTTCGTGTTTCTGGCCGATACTTCACACGGTCGGTATCATCCATACGTCAATGTACGTCTCCATTAAAACTAGACAAATAATCAAGGGGATGTATTTTAGCTGATTCATCAAGATGTGATTTGACACTTTGACTTTTTGACCTACCATCCTCTACATGGTTACCTCTAGCCCCATTATTGACCGCGTCATTGACACTGACCAATGACCACGCACAGTATCAATGGCTCAGCCAGCGGTTGAGTCATTGATATTCTGTATAGCCATCTGTATTGTCATATGTACCGTCATTGACTCAGCCAGTAGCTGTCCAAAGCAGTGCAGCACGAGTGAAATAGCGTTAGAATGTGGGTAAGCTGACTATTAAATATTCAATTGTTATCAGCATCCTCCCCACGGTGTAACCGTTAACGTAGCGGACTTGAAATCTGTCCACCCATGAGTGTAACATGGGTGCACCACGGCTAGCCCTGCAGTTCATGTGTTGGTGGTGTGTGGCTACTCCCACCGAGAGGTCGCAACCGGGTACCCGATACCCATTACCCTACCCGATACCCGACTACCCGTACCCGGCCGGGCACGGGTACGGGTACCCGTTTGCGACCCTGGTGCAGCCGGGTACGGGTACGGGTAGGCCGTGAGTCACTGGTCAGTAACTGTTTGTCACTCATTTCCCAACGTCTTGTCTCTTCTCACAATTCAAGTGCCTAGAATCAACCCACCCGCGCCTGCAACATGGCTTCATCCCAGAGGTCGCAATCGGGTACCCGATACCCGTACCCTACCCATACCCGGCCGGGTACGGGTAGGGTACGGGTACGGCCGGGTACGGGTACAGGTACCCGTTTGCGACCCTGGTGCGGCCGGGTACGGGTACGGGTAAGGAATCAAAACCCGTTTGCGACCTCTGCTCCCACCTCTGCCAACGTCTGACCAACGGGAATTATCTATAGGGGGCAGGGGGCTCTCTCTAGCGCCGTCTAGTGGTGGCCCGTCCACCAGCGGTGCCGTGAGAAAGCCATTGCAGGGATGTGCCTTCAACCATGTCACCATCTTTCCCCATATCTTGGGCGATGTCGCTTGCTTATGTATGTATGTACGTATGTATGCTGCACTTCTTTCGCACCGTACGTAGCCAACCGTGCTAACCCAGCGAATAACACTGCTCTGGTGAATAACAACCCAGAGCAGGAAAAATCACCTAACGCAGATAAAGAACAATCTGCCCGCTTGTCAGTAACCTACTTGCTGTGCTGCATCCAAACAAGCAGCTGTTGCTGTTGTTGTTATTGTTGTTGTTCCTGCAGGTAAAGACATCTCGCACACCGGCTCCGTCTTTGACTGATCCACTAACCCGGGGCATTCACATCGCCGCATTCATTGTCGCCATTAGCACTGGCGGTCCGCGAATTATCCCTCGGGGCATTTTCAACCGGAGCAGCTGCACCTCCTTAGTAGGTAATCTTCGCGTGTGGATTCTGTGAACCCTTCAAGGGACAGATGGTGATTCTTTCTCGTGTGCATGCAGAGGAGCTGCGCTTGGAGGTGATGCCCCGAAAACCATCTGCTTGCCACAAGTCACCCCTGGGCGAGGCAATTAATAAAAAAAAGGTTTGCTTCATTGCGGTGTTGTGTAGCGTGTGACACCGCTAAATTCTCCCACGCAAGGTGAAAGTTAATTAAGTGGTGCTATCAGCACGTAACCCAACGGTTCAGACAATTAAAATCTCAGAGGCGGCCGTGGCAAGACAGGCTGATAGAGGCCCGCCGAATTCATTTCTCTTTGTTGGCCATTTAACTGCCTTGCACGGTCCACGAGCTAATTGGCGCATCATTTTTGGGTGCGAAAGTTACAGCTCCGCTGTAATTAAAGCTGACAAATGGGTGGCGTAATTCCAGGGCGCATAGGAAAACATGGCTAAGCGTTGCAGCAGGGGACTCTGTGTGTGCAGCGGGGGGGGGGGGGGGCGAGCAGGCATACGTTGTGGCTGCACGCACGCACACACAAAGACGAAAGTTCCGTGTCGTCTTAACAGACTGTTGGGACAGGTGATGTTAGCGAGCACCTCTGAAGGCCGGTACGGTACACGAGGGGGTGGGTGGCCAGCACCACGCCCGGTCGCCTTTGTCTACCCAGTGGCGATGTTTACTACACCGCACCAGGTACTCATTAGAGGCTGAGTCGACCTAAGGGAGGTCGAGGACCGATTACAGACAATCGTCGCTGGTGTTGGCCGTGAGCGGGAATCGAACTCGGGTCGCTGGGTTCGGAGCGTACACACACACACACGCACGCACACACACACATGCACACACACACATGCACACACACACGCACACACACACGCACACACACGCACACACACACACGCACACACACGCACACACGCACACACGCACGCACACACACACGCACACACACACGCACACACACACACGCACACACACGACACACGCACGCACACACACACGCACACACACACACGCACAAACGCACACACAAACGCACACACACACGCACACACACACGCACACACACACGCACACACACACGCACACACACGCACACACGCACACACGCACGCACACACGCACACACACACACGCATACGCAAAAGACAACGACCCTCCAGTCTTGTCTATTGTAGACCGTCGGGGCAAAGTGGTGTCAGCGAGCACCTATTGATGCCGGCGGGGTGCCTTCGGAGAAGTAGCAGAAGAAGGTTCCAATCGCGCTTGCCAGCGACGTCAGCCACCGGCGAGCATCAAAACCCCGGTAGCCGGGTTCGTAAGGTCGTGCGCTCATCGTTATGCCAGCAAACTCCCCACACAAAGACAACGGTGCCTCGCATTGCCAAGGGGGTGGGTTGGGTGGCCAAAACCACGCCCAGCTTCCTTTGTCTCCCAAGTGCTGATGGTTACACAACACCCCCATGCACCGGTTTTCGGGCTGAGTAGAACTAGGGGATCAGTTAACATACTGCTCTTGGTCGTGAATGGGATTTGAGCTTGGGTTACCAAGCTCGTAGTGCAGTGCGCTAACCACTGCACCGCCACACACACACACACAGGTGTCCACTTGTGCACGTGTGAAATGAACAAGAATAAATGGTGGTGAAGAGGAAATAGCCAACAGCCGGACACACACATAGCCATGCAGCCACGTATCTATATCTATATGTGTGTCGAGAGAGAAAAATTAGACAATTGTTTTCTCCAGTGTATCCAAATGGCAGAAGTGTCCTTGAGAGGGGTGTCATTGTAGCTGATCCATGGTGGAGCCAAGCAGACCCTGCCTGTGGGATTTCTTCTCCCCAGATCTTTCTGAGCCCCCCCCTTCGTCCACCACCTTCCACATGCATGCACCGGCGCACAAAGACACAAAGATCCCCCCGTGTAGCCTTAGCAGACTGTTGGGGCAAGTGCTGTTAGCGAGCACCGATGAAGACCGGGCACGGCACGCGAGGGGGGTGGGTTGCCAGCACCGCGCTCGGCCGTCTTTATCTCCCTAGTGGCGATGTTTACACACCGCACCGAGTGCTCATTTGAGGCTGAGTCGATCTAGGTGGAGGCCCAAAACCGGATCAGATAATCGTCACGGGTGTTGGGCCGCAAGCGGGGAATCGAACTCGGCTCGCTACCGCTCCCCAGCCGCGCACAAACACACACGTACGTAGGCTTTTAATAAAAAGGCTTCCTTCTCGACTGGACTGTGATGGATGCATACGCTCGTGCGATAGTGTTTGTAATGAAGATAAGTGTGCAGGTCGAGCAGCAGGCCTTGAAAGGAGGTGCCTACATGTTGGTGGTGGTGTACAGCTGACTGTTTGCAGTGCCATGACCTGGGACTTAGGGTGTCATCGCAAATCACAACAGTGGCACGGATGTTGCTCTATGTGGTCCCCCCGCGATATAGACACAGAGATGCTTGGAGTTTACACTGCGAGGCAGCAAAGGGGACCGCGTGGATTGCAGGACATGAAAGCGCGAGTTTGAGGCATCGCGCTGACTTGAAAGGATTGTGCAGGACATGTTGCTCAAAGAGATGACAGCTGCTGGTTGAGACGAGCAATAGAGTGATAGCCACAAAGTCCCCATACCCCTTTTACCTGCGTCAGTTAATGCATGCATGTTGAACTTCTTTCGCACCGTACGTAGCTAACCGTGCTAATCGGAGGTGCTGTGTGTATGTTGATCCTCTTTCGCACCGTACGTAGCCAACCGTACTAATGGAAGGTGGAGGGGAAGGGCAAAAAACTAAACACAAAAAGCAGTTCTAAAAGCAGTTATTTCACTTTCTTGATTTATTTATTACGTCCCAGATTGTTGCCGGGGGTTGCTGCTGTTGCATTTGAAAGTTTGCGTATCCTGATTATTTTTCTCTCTGTGCTTGTTTTTTTTTAACTCTCATTAAATGATAGTAATAATGATCACAATAAAAATGCACGTGTGTAGAGTGACTTTGCGCCCACCGCGTGAATGCACGCGTCTTTAAAGAACGTCAAATTGAAGGTGAGAACAATCGCACCAATTACAAATCTTTTTTTTATAGCATGGAAATTCAACAAATATTTTTTTGTTATACTGCTGCGTTGGCAGTGAAGCACCAGCACAAGTTAATAAATAAAATATACACAACAAGCCTTCAAAGAAATACAATCTAACCATAATTAAGGGTTTTTTGGATTAATATAAATGTGTCTTTAACCCACCACCGCCACCACACGACAAAGACAATGAGTAAGATTTGTCACTCAAACAAAACGAACCAATTAGTTACTACTTCAGCACACCGGTGCGTTGGAGAGTAAACCCGCAACAATTACAATTTGAATGCGAAGTTTCGCTGGTGATTACGACCAGCTTCATCAGGCGATTTTCCAAAATTGTGAAAATATATATATACAATAGGCGACGTTTCGAGCAATTGCCCTTCCATTTTCTATAAAGAAGGGCCGTTGCTTGAAAAGCCAGCGATCACACATTTCTACGCATCTTTTCTCTTTACAGGGCCACAATGTTAATGCCAAATGTGGTGCGTTTTTGTCTTTTTTTTCCCTCTAAAAATGGAAACATCGTACTCCTTTTTTACCGTCGATGCATTTTTACCAGGCAAATCACGAAACATGAAGAACGCGCCTTGAAATAAGCGCGTCGTCGTCGCCTTCCGATTTCGTTTTCATTTGCCTTGTGGACCTCACGCGCGCGCGTACTGCAGGCCAAAACACGGGGGTTATACAGCGCCACTCTTGGACCCTGTTAAATCTGTGATACGCTGCTGCACGCGCAAAACTAGGAGATGCACACACGGCGCATGCATAAGCGCAATGCCGAAGCCGAATATCGAACAAACTAATTTAGAAATCATACACACGTAGAGCTTGCGGTGCATGTGATGCATGAATGAATGCATGCGTTCAAAGAAAAAAAAACGATGCACACAAAGGCTGGATATTCCTTTTTCAACCAGAGTACAAAGCAACTGTGTACATAACACACACACACACGGCATATTCAGATGTTAATGATGTGGATGGAAGGTAATCGTAAATTTAATTCATTGTGCGGTGATATCCTTTCAACTAGAGATATGAATACACGATGTGTTCCCCTCTCCCTTAACATAATACAGTGCAAAGATGTGTTTTATTATGTTGTCTTTTCCCCCACTGATATTATCCCGATTGGGGATGGATCGGTGGGGCATAGATTAGTGCACTGCGCTATGAATCCGGCAATCTTAGTTCCACTCCTGGCCAAGGCTAACGGCAGTTTCGGGCGACACCTGAACTACTCCTTGCCTGCGCCCAACCCTCTTCTCTCTACCAACGTGCACTGCCGATGTGTTTGTAAAGTAAGGTCAAACAAAGCCCCATGAATGACACGGCATGGTGTTGAGCCTTGTGTTGAACCTCTGTAGTACCGTACGTAGCCAACCGTGCTAATCGGAGATGTGGGGGAAGGACGAAAAATGAACAAGATTGACGAAGGGCTGTAAATTGTTATCCCCATTGTGCTCTCGGCATTATGTCACGAGAGAAAGAATCCATTCGTAAATCTCACAGAGCAAATGAATCACCTCCAGTAAAAAAAAGAGGGGATATCACACAAGTGTTTGTGAGATCTCTTCAACAGGAAAGTTTTTGTCCAACTTGCAGGCAGCACCTTCACCACCGCATCTGCGACAGAGAACTGTTTAAATTTTGATTTAAAGCTTTCGTGACTGCAGGGATTCATATTCTTAGTTCTTTCGGTAAAGTCAAATAGAAGAGAAATAATAAAATAATAAAAATATAAAAGATAAAAATTCTCACGACGTTTCGACTGCAGTCGGAACGTCGTGATAATTTGTATTGTTTTATATTTTTATAATTTTATTATTTCTCTTCTACGTGACTTTACCGAAAGAACCAAGAATAGAGAACTGTTTGTTTGCGTGACAGCCAAAAATGGGAATTTTTCCATTTTCAGAGTTGAAATGTTGCCAAACTGAATTGAACGTGACCATTGTGTTGCACAAGTTAGGAGTGGCGCTGTACTGACAGTATCAGCTAACGAAACTTGAGAGCTCAGTTTTCATCAAAAGTAGCTGTAAAAGTTTACACATTTGAGCTCAGGACATTCCCGCTCTGGTCTCCGAGCCGCCCGATTAAGCGTCCAGCAACAGTGGACAAGTCACCTTTCCTCGGTGGCCAATTCTCGGGTAAGCCAAACACTCCGGTATCCGCCGACTCTCGCTGCAAAAAAAAAACAGCTGACAATTAAACGATGATATATCGCCAATCGCACCATGGGGCTGGCACCAACAACCTGGCAGAACGATCCACCAGCGATGGTTGCCACCCTCCCAGCCCTCCAAACTGCCAGGTAATGATCAAATCTGTCCTAATTACAAGCCTCGCAAAGCAAGCAAGCTGTCATCACCGACGGCATTTAAACAGACGAGACACGATTGAATTGCATTATGGTTTTAATGGGTTTTGATTTTCCTTAGATCGCTGTATATTATTGTCATTTAATAGCGGACTGCTTACTTCTCCGACGAGATGCCCGTTGTGTTGGCTTCATCGCTTTGGAGGATTACCGTCAACGGGCAGTGGAGTGCGCAAATGAGTTTGTGACAAACGAGAAATGAAATGAAGAGGGTACAGCCTGCGAAAGTCTTTATCTACACACAACAAGCCGGCTAATCTGTATGTGCATGTGTAAGTTGCATGTACGAGCAGAGCCTAAGTAATTCCCAGACGCTTGCTCACAAAGAAGAGCGTTTTATATTCTTAGGTTTTTTCGGTAAAGTCACGTAGGTAAAAAATTCAAAATAATAAAAGTAAAATAAAATAAAAATAAAATAAAAATAAAATAAAAATAAAAATAAAAATCACGACGTTTCGGAGGCAACACAAGCTTCCGTCTTCAGGTGTAACCGTCACAGCCAAGACGGAAGCTTGTGTTGCATCCACAACAACCACACTCACAACCACAGCCACTACAATCACAGGCACAGCCATCACAAGCACAAACGCAACACTTCTCTCACCGATGCACAGGTGCCCGAATGCCCAAATGCAGCATGGAATGAAGCGTCTCTTTGCTTGAACCATTTCAGGAGACACGTCTTCACTTCGTCATCTGATTGGAATCATCACCCACTCAAGTGCTCCTCCGTCAGAGGGCCGCACAGGTGGAGTTCGCAAGGAGCTGAGTTTGGACTGGAAGGGGTGGGGGGGTTATCAGAGAGTCTCTCAGCCCAAAGAACTCCTGTTCGACCAGTCCACCTATTTCAATGATTGAGGTGTCATTTGGAAGGTCATTAAAATGAAGGTTATGCAAATGAGGTCAACATTGTTTACCCTTGACCCAACAAATCAGCCCATTCGGCTTATTGAATCCGGTACCATTTAGCCATTGTATTATTTACAATATCCTGGCACCTGATGCGGGTCCCTATTGAAAATTATACAATAACCACTGACCAAGTTTAAACTTTAGCTGCCGTGCAGTTTACTGCTAAACAACCAGTTTATATTTACTCTCATAATCATATCCATATTGATTCTTATAATTTGACAGTCATATCCAGCCTAATACACCACCATCACTAAGGAAAAAGCCTGAATTACAACAGTGTTTCATTCCCATTCGCACCGTGCATGCAGTGTACAAGCACCGTGCATGCAGTGTACAAACACCGTACATCCAGTGTACAAGCACCGTGCATGCAGTGTACAAGCACCGTGCATGCAGTGTACAAGCACCGTACATGCAGTGTACAAGCACCGTGCATGCAGTGTACAAGCACCGTACATGTAGTGTACAAGCACCAAGATGGTTATCTCTCCCCCCCCGACTCATTGGCTCCTCCCTTCCCAGCACCCGATATAAAAAACACGTGTCCAGTAAAATTACTGCTACAGTAATTTTACTGGAGCAGTTACACCTGATGATGGAGGCTTGTGTTGCTTCCGAAACGTCTTGATTTAATTTCTTTATTTTCATTTATTATTATTTTATTATTATAAAAATTTTTATCTACGTGACTTTACCGAAACAACCTAAGATTATGAATCCTTGCAGCCACGAAAGCTTCAAATCTAGAAATAATAACCACTGAATCTCAATGAGTAGACGAAACGCAACACAACCACGTGTGTCCCGTACACACTGAAGGCGGTGGGGCCTTGTTGGCAAGATGAACAAAGCGATACGCACCTTACCCATATGCTGCCCGACTACAACACGCAACCCCACAGCAACGTCGACATTTCAAGGAAATGTTTGACGTAAAACGTATAACAAAGAATTAAAACAATTTCGATTTAAAGCTTTCGTGACTGCAGGGATTCATCTTCTTGGTTCTTTCGGTAAAGTCACGTAGAAGGGAAGTAATAAAATAATATGTTTGTTTTATTTTTATTATTGTATTACTTCCCTTCTACGTGACTTTACCGAAAGAACCAAGAAGATGAATTAAAACAATGTCATCCACGTTTTCTTGGGGACTAAAATACGACTGACATTTCAAAGCAGTCCGTTTAAAGGTGCATTGACGCAACTTGGGAGTATGATCGCAAAAATGTGGATGTTGGTTGAAGATACGGGAAAGATTAATGTGACTGCCGCAAGGATTATTAAAGTGGAGGTGGGCGCTGAAACAGATACCGTTTTAATGTCTCCGCTGACGCACTCTGTGCAGGAATAATATTTCAGGAAGCCCCTGCTCTGGGTCTGCATGTGAAAATAATGTGAAACATGATGCTGGTGCCCATTTTGTCATCTGTAAAAGAGATGAAATGTAATGTTTTCTCATTGGGCAATCACTGATAAAAACACGTGCTTATTTTTTTTTATTCATGCAATTAAGTTAGAGGAGCAAACCTAGGCATACCATTATTATCATAATACTGCTGAGCGGCAGTTTTTAGCCCAAGTCTAATGCATGAATGGATGACTAAGCCATGGTGCGCTATTAAAAGGTTGTTCCTTTGTCAAAGAGGCCTTGAATATAAACACGACTACACTTCTTTTTGCAGGTCCACAAGAAGTGTCATTGTGTACTGCATGCAGAGAGGAGGAATTTCGTTTGGAACTCTTTAGAATTAATGGCTTCTCAAATACAGCCCGAATAACGTAGCAGTCACTGCAGTGAAGAGACAAAACCTTAATCAATACTTGTCATTTCCAATGCTGTTCTCTCTAAATCACGCTTTGCTAAAGCGGATTTAAATTGATATGAATTCAGGGATGACCGACGCACAACGCCAATAAAAATCGGATTTGCTCCTGAGCATCATCGTCTTGAATTGAAAAGAAGGAAGCGGAGAAGTGCACAGGACTGAGATGTTATTTGGCAAATTGTCCGCTCTGAGTTGCACCGCATTAACGCAAACTCGCGATATCGTTTTTCCGAACCATCAAATTTAATGTTTGTATCTTCGGTGATACGAAGTGAACATTTTAGCATTTTTCATTACATACCCAATATTACAATTGTATATATTTGTGTACGTTTATATGTTAATTAAATCACAGGTGATGAGAGCCGTGTGGCTTATCAAGGATGTACAGTGGTCGTGGGTTGCTAGGATGGTGGAAACTGCATCAGGGAATTTCTCGCAGAGCAATGGCGATTACTAAGCTTTACGGAAAGAGCGGTGATCTGATCTCCGACCCCCACCCCCCAGGGACAGGGTTGTAGGTTTTCTGGTCGTGTCTGTGAGGTCTTGTGGGAGGAGTAAACCCTCGGCTCAGATAGCATCAGGGGCAAGGGGCCGTCCATAAATGACGTCACGCACCTAGGGGGGGGGGGGTGTCAGACATCTGTGACGATGTGTGACGATGGGGGGGGTAATAAATGTGACGTCACATCAAAATGCACAACTTTAACTAAATATAGACAACACGTTCTACTTAATTAAATTTACTTTTTAATATATGTTTTCTCCGACAATATCAGAGTGCAGCGCCACATTAAATACGCACTACAATGACATTAGTTTAAAGCGATTTGAAGCATGTTTTATATTTTTTGGGGGGGGGGGGCGGGCAGAGCTATGTGACGTTATTAACCAGGTAAAGCCTTAACTGGTTGTTGATGTTTCCATCCTACCTGCCATTGTCAGCAGTTATTTCCGACTCTCTGAGTTACATTACCAATTTACTTTACCAAGTTAAATGTCTTCACATTAACGGGATAAATGTCTCACTAACAAAACCAACGTTGCCCCTTTCCCTCGATATGGCGGTGGCTCTCGTTTTTTTATCAGACTATAACTGGCTGTGATGTTGTTGTGTGTGTGTGGGTGTGTCTTTGTGTGTGTGTCTCTTGGTTTGTGTGTCTCTCCCTCTCTCTGTGTGTCTCCCTATATGTCTATCTCGTGTCTCTTTGTGTGTATGTGTGTCTCTCCCTGTGTGTGGGTGTGTCTTTCTGTGTGTCTCTCTCTCTGGGTGTGTCCCTCTGTGTGTCTCTGTGTGTGTCTCTCTGTGTGTGTGTCTCTCTCTCTGTGTGTCTCTCTAGGTGTGTCTCTCTTTATGTGTGTGTCTCTCTCTCTGTATCTCTGTGTGTGTCTCTCTGTCTGTGTGTGTCTCTCTATATGTGTGTCTCTGTGTGTGTGTCTCTCTGTGCGTGGGAGTGCCTCTCTCTGTGTGTGTCTCTCTCTCTCCTTCCCTCGATGTGGTGTTGTCCCTCGGTTGTTTCCCTCGTTTTCTAACGAGCTGGATGTCTCACTCGCACTGCCACCGTTGCGTTGGCTCGTTAACATTGACATGCTAATCTCTCACTATACAATGGCCACCTCCTTAGTTCTCGCAGCCCTCGCATCAACCCCCCCCCCCCCCCCCCCCCCCCCCCATCTCGGTTCCCATCTTTGGATTTCCCACTCGCTAGGCACAATCTCGAGCCCTCATCCTCGTGCCCGATGCGGCTTATTTCAGCAGCCTGCTTCTCTCTCCCACCTGAAGACGATTGCTTGTGTGGCGATCGAAACGTCGTGATCTATTCTTTTTTCTACTTACGTGACTTTACCGAAAGAACCAAAGAGTATGGATTCCTGCGGTCACGAAAAGCTTACAATCAAGACGAGCTAAAGTGCCTGGCAGCGATGACCTCCCAAGCAAACTGCTTGGATGTGTGGGGTGTGGCTTTGAGTGTTATCCCTATTTGTGTGCATGGCTTTTCTCCAGCCACTGTGGTTTCTTCCTACTTTTTTAAATCCTTTATATTAAGTTCACTTGCTTGCTTGCTTACGACCGTGCAAATATTTCGGTCGTTTTTTAACCCACTTCCCGTGATCCAATCGAGCTGACATTTTCCACACAGACTCGTTGTGCGTGACAATTAATGTTCGTGAATTTTTTTTCCAAAAATTTTACACTTTCTATGACAAAAATATATTTAATTACCAATTGCTTAATGCTGCCATGCAATCATCTGACCCATAGGTAGCAGCCATCTCAAGCCAGAGGACGAGAGGACTCTAGCCGCCACGCATATAAAGGATTTATAGTGAAAAACTTTGTTTTTACGGGTTAATTTTTTAAGCATCCATTAATGTAACTGGCAAAACATCCCAATGCAGGACTATCCTGTTGTCATTTATCATTATAAGTGGTCGTATAGTAACTCACATAATGTGCTGGAATACCAGAGACCCTCGTTAATTTGTAGGTAATGCATAACACCTGTAGAAATTGTTATTTCAAGTTGGACTCACAACTCACCATAATCTGAGTACCTGGTATGGTGCGTGAGGGCACAGCTGGTGCATCTGCCAGTCATCTCGGTCAGTCAACCCATGGCACCCAGTCTGTCCCGTGACCTCGTGTCAACGAACCTTCGACACTTCACGTGGCCTCAAAGTGCACCTAGCTTGGCACAAGCGCCGTGGTAACGTTACCACCACTTAGTGGCGAGGTCCGGGTGGTGTTGTTGTTGTTGTTTATTGCAGCACTCACCCTTAGCTGTCTACGTGGATAATGTAGGCATCACAACGCACAGTAGATACACACGTTCAAGAAGTTATCAATTGTGTAAGAGCGTACTTTGATATTAACTGTGATATTAAAACATTTTACATTCAACCGAGTTTAAATGAATGCATTTAATTATATAACAGTGCTTTCTTAAATTAAATAATGTGAGCAAATCAGCCTTACCAAATCTTTCGGGCATTTCTACATCAAATTTAACAAATCATTTTAAATAAAATTAGCAATTTCGCACATTTCAAATTACATTATGACTTGCCAAAAAATCTTTTTTTTAATCCTTATAAATTCGACGTAATTATGCACTCAGATAATCTGTAGCCAATAGAAACAATTCTTTGTGTTTGAAAATAGGTTTTGATTAAGTCTTCACATATAACTAAAATATTTTTTTATCGCGTATGTATCACATTCTTGCTCTGACATAATGGTTAGCATAATTACACAAGTAATCCGTGCTTCTGTTCATGTATTAACGATGTCCCTACACTTTTGAACAGTTTAAATGTGCGACTTACCCATTACTATAACATGAGATGAATTTGCATTACATGTAATTTATTTTTGCTACAACAATATTTACATTACCTTTCTTTTTATTCGATTGAAAGCTTTCGTGACTGCAGGGATTCATCTTCTTGGTTCCTTCGGTAAAGTCACGTAGAAGGGAAATAATAAAATAATAAAAATAAAACATAATAAAATTATTCTCACGACGTTTCGGCCACAACGGTTGAAGAACAGGTCTGTCGGAAAGATGCTGTATTTCACCTGAGGACGGCTGCTTGCGTTGTGGCCGAAACGTCGTGAGAATTATTTTATTATGTTTTATTTTTATTATTTTATTATTTCCCTTCTACGTGACTTTACCGAAAGAACCAAGAAGACTTTCTTTTTTATAATACATTCTAGATTATTATTGTGTGTGTGCGTATTTATGTTACAATATATGCCAATTATCCACATTGCATTAGTTACCACCAGAGAATGCCCGCAGCGTGTCGCGTCACAGGATTTAACGGCTCAAGATAAGTTGGAACATTTTCAGCAATTATTTTGGCAAACAATGGCTGTCTCTGGTGAGTTGAGCGATCACACGATGCCTCATACACACGTGCGGTTATGTGCTGGGTTCATAGTAACGGCGCACCCACTTTGTATTGCTGGGCTTTGTATTCAAAGCAATGAACACTCGTTGTTTGTGCATGTGTCATACTAATTTGCACGTGTGTGTCCGTGCACTTATGTGGAGAGCGGTGGCGTAGTGGTTAGGGCACTGCACTATGAACCCAGGCGAGCCGAGTTCGATTTCCGGTCATGGTCAACACCGATGACGATTATCTGAACCGGTCCTGGGCTTCACCTAGGTCGACAGCCTCAAATGAGTACCTGGTGCTGTGTGTAAACATCGCCACTCGGGAGACAAAGGCGGCCGGGCGTGGTACTGGCCACTCACCCCCTCGTGTGTCGTGGCGGCCTTCATAGGTGCTCGCTAACAGCACTTGTCCCGTAAGTATGTTAAGGCTACACGGGGGATCTTTGTCTTTGTGCACTTACGTGAGGAGCGGTACCACGGTGTGTTTAACACATTAAGCCAGAGTTTGATTCCCGGCTATGACATCTGAACTGGTCCCGGGCCTTTCTCTTTGTCAACTCAGCTTCTTCAATGTGTGCCTGGCGCAGTGCGGTGTGTGAACGTCAGCCACTGGAAGACGAAGGCGGTTAGGCACGGTGCCAGATCCACCACCCCCTCGTGGACCGTGCTGGCCTGTCAAGGCTACTCAAATGCAGCACCACTTGCCCCTTACAGCCTGTTAAAGGCAATACTTGGGGATCGTTGTGTATTTGTGCACTTATTTTCAGATACAAGCATTTGGGTGTGTTATTGAGCAGGTATCAATTCAGCATTTAAAAATGATTCTTAAAATCATTATTGCATGCATTAAATAATGCACATTATGATAACAAAAAATTGAATTACGGCATGGAGCAGTGGCACTGTGGTGCGTAGTTTAGCGCCTTGTGCTATGAATCTTACAACCTCAGTTCGATTTCTCCGCAACGCCAAACGCGTATCTTTGTCGTGTGAGTCAGAGGCGTGGGGAGGCTGCCAAGAACTGGCACTGGACCAACAATTTTCCCAAGCTCTGTGGCCCTACATTTGGGACGTTGGACCAACTCCGCGTGGAAGTGGACAAAACTGCACAATCGAGATATCGGACAAACGGGAAGCAACCGAAATGTTACATTCATCACAAGGCAGGGGGGGAGGGGGAGAAACACGCCTGGAATAGAATCGTCACCACAAACCACTGCAATTCACCAAATTGCTGTTGGGGAGGGTGGGTGGTTGTTGAGGGGTGGGTGGGTGGTGGGGGGGTAAATTGTTATATGCCTGATATGTATGGATAAGTGGTAATCTGTAAAAAGATGTCTATTCAATTAACTTGGGCACGTTGCGTAGACCCACTTTCAATTTTGCACATCGTGAGCCGAGCGCTCTGGGCGATAGACAACACAAGTGCGCTCATTAGGTCCCAGCGTGATGCCGACATGCGTTGACATATGTCGATACATGTGCGGTTGACTCCGAAATTGGACGCACAATGCAATTTCGGGGACTTGACTAGATTGGTAACGTTATATCTGGCAATACAATGCAATCGACTCAACCGGCTAAATTTCCACGAAGCGGTAATCCCTCGAAAGGTGGCGTGCGGTTACGCGTGGCTCGCCTGCACGTGGCCGTGCCACCGCTGGGGCTGTGGTTTGTTTATATCGAGTTATCGACATTTATCGTCGGCTGTGGACAGCCGCTGCTACAAGGGTTTTATGAAGACAACATCAGCGCGTCCTTCGCGCAGCCGCTCAAAAGGTGAGTCGCGAAAAACATTGCGGGCGACAGCGGCCGCCAAAGCCATTGGCATTTATGGTTTAATGAAAGGAAAACAAAACGGGAGGGTACGGAACATTTTTCGCCCGTGCACCAACTAGGACATCTTTTTCACTTGTCTTCAAAATCCCACGGCCTTGCAGCGACTTCACCTTTGTGATCTCATCTCTCCACGACCGTCCATCCCGCCCGCTCTTCCCCACGCCGGCAAACACCTGCCTCCACTTATCATCTCATTGGTTTCTGCACCTTTTTTTTTAAACGGGGTAGGGATGGGGGAGGAGGTCAACTCTTTTCTGCTGCTGCTCCACGGTCTGGTTCGGCCCCGTTTCTCCTCCTCAAATCTCTGGTTGTTTAAATCCAACCTTTAGAGCGATCTCGATCGCACATGATTGATTGCCCTTAAACGTCACCGCTTTACTGCTTGTATTAATATTTCGTTGTGCATTTATGTGTGTGTGAAAAAATATATGCTTATTTCTTACCTGTCTCTCATTCTGTATTGCCCTGCCATGACTGCAGAGCGTCCTGAGATACATTTGACACTCTATAAAGACAAATTGTATTTTCCCCATCTCGTTGCAAAAGCAGCAAGTTATTGACATTTCAGCCAGCTGGCAGCACGTTTAAGGGTAGAATTTTAAAAACAGAAATGAATGCAAACTTGGGAGGCTTAAAAAGCCAAGAGCGAGGTGGCCAAAGCATCCATTTCAAACCCGTTTCGCTCAAGTGAGACTGGCGCTTTGCTGAAAATCATCATGAACCCATCCACGGCCACTGGAAGAAACACAACTCTGGATGAAATTGGGAAATTAAGTGCAATTCTACTCGTTTATTGCCTAACGATTAATGAATGCTGCTATGAAGAAGGACCATTATCTAAAACATCACCGATTTTATATATATTTGTTTCCATTCAAGGCCACACTGTTATTTACAAAGGTGTTGATTAGTTGATGTTTTTTTTCTCTGATGGATGTATGGTTAACTGCTTAGGTGTTTGATTTTGAGATTATGGATCATGTTTAGACTGTTCACACGGATTGTTGACTGCATTGTCTTGTCGTAACCCACATTCTCCCTCGAACATGAGACTTTTAGTCTGAGCAGGCTCTCATTATGGGTTAATCAAAGCATCACATGCAAGTGCTATATATGCAATGTGTATACAATCGGTCTGGAACAATGCACAATATGATCGTCACGTCACAGGATGGCAATTCGGTAAGTAAAAAAGAAAAATATAAAACGTATTACATCGCGATGAATGGACGGCATCAACACATAAAAAATAAAACTATAAAACTCTTTTTTATTTTACTAGCTAAGGCCCACCATATAGCTCTTATTTCAAAAGAGACATTGCCACAAATTATAGCTCAACGAAGTGGCTTATCAGGTGCACATTTATAGCTGTCAAATACTCTAAACGCATGTTTCAAAATATGGAAAGACCGTAGAAAATTTCACGTGACCACGGGCAGAACATACAAACTCCGTTTATACAGGCGTCAGGGTCGGGATCGAACCCACAACCTCCTGTATAGCAGGCAAAGTAGTTAACATCTCGACACCGTGGCACCCCATTATATGCAGCTTATGCGAATCGAAAAAAATAATCAGTTATCACATGCACGATTCAATCGGTATGAGTGCAAAAATCGAACTTATGAAACATATTGCCGCATCACCACAACCCTAATACAGTGGTGGTATACACGATCCCAGTATCTCACTCATTCAATTCCCATTGCCTCCCAATTGCTTGCTCCGCGATTGGATAATTTCTCTTCTTACACGACTTAACTCAGATGGTTGCTCTGTGAATTGGAGTCATTCGCCAGTGTAGGAGATGACGGGTATCGGGGCTGGAATTGTTGTTGAGAAAAGAAGGTCGCTGAGATTTGGCAATACTACAATACTTTGGAAGTTCACAGGAATAGTATAATTCGTTTTGTGAATCCTTGTTTAATCATGTTCAGTAATTTAATGATTTCAACTGGTAATGCGCCACACAGTATTTGCTGGTGGTTTATGCTCCTTCATCATTCTTGTTATTTTGGGTTGGTGAATGCGAGACTCAGGACGAGGTCGGATATCACTCGCCGGTGACGTGTGTCGGCGTAGTTGGTGGGACAAATGTGAGAAGTGGGATGCAACTCTGCATGATGCTCATGATCACATCCGTCATTGTCATCAAGGACTACACTTTTTCTTTAGATGGATAGTAACGCTGTCGCACTCATTACACACAAAGTGCTTGTCACAAATGAACCACAATACCTGATCTCGTCAAGGAGCGTACACCATCATGCAAACTCCGGTCATCCTCGCAGCGACTTTTGGCTCAGCCATCGGACAAAGACGATCACCGCATCGCGCGCTTTCAGATGTGCTCATGCGGCCGTCTGGAATGCTCTTCCTGCCGATATTAGGAAGCCACTTGAGCCGTGCACATTTAAATCGAGATTGAAAACTCAGTTCTTTACAAATGCTTTTTTGTGTTTAGTTTGTTGTCCTTTCCCCGCACCTCCGAATAGCAAGGTTGGCTACGTACGGTGCGAAAAAAGTTCAACCCACACACACATACAGAGATACATACGTGACCGTGAATCGACCAACTCCGTTCTCCAGCTTCATAGCGCGGTGTGCTCTTCGCTTACGCCACTGCTCCGCTGCTAAGCAATGAGTTATTTTAGCATGGATAAATCTGATATGAAATCGATGCATGAATGAATAGGAAGCCACAGATAAATTTAGGAATGGAAGGCTAGAAAGATAATATACACGTCGGCAACATAAACACACATTGCGGAGCCACCAGGTCTGCTTACGGGGGTCATATTTACGCATTAATTTTGCTCTTATAATTTAAACGCACGCCGTAATTCGATATTCTCCTCGCCTTGCTTCGTCCATGTAAACAGCAGCGACCGGCGAGGAATAAAACAGCTCGCACAATTTACGTTGCCGTATAATGGCTCGGCAAATCTTTATCGATATCCTCCTTACATTCAGCAATTCGTCACGAAGTCTGCAGCGCGTACATTCACCCAGCGAGGATGTAGCAATTTGCCCTTCCCCACCCCGTCAATTCCTCAATCGTCCCCCCCCCACCCCCCCGTGATTAAAAAAATTGCGTCACAAATTTGATTAAGGAATACATATCTTTGTTATACATCGTAAGTGGTTAATGTAGCGGCCTCTAGTGGCTGGAGGGGGTCGCAGGACGCAATTACATACAACATGTACGAATTGAAAAGAAGCATCTGTTCACACAACAAAACAATTCAATGCATTGTGGAGAAATTAATCATTGATGACACGAATCGATTACTCATTCTACACCAGTGCTTAGCAATAATTGGTTACCTTTCATTCCATAGCCTTATTAATATTACGATTCCATAGGCTTGTGTCACGATTATAATTCCACTCGTTTCTTTTAGTATTTGTCGGAAAATAAGTCTCTCTGCCATATAGTATGACATTTATTCGGCCATCTGTCATAGTCTGAAGTATTTTCTCTTTCTTTTAATTCATTTTCCCACGCCTCTGTATTTTTGAAAAAGTTAAATTTGTACGTGTTACAAATTTCATAAATGATGATTGAATGAGTTCATTGGTATTCAGTGGTAATAATAATAAATGAGTAAGAACTCTCAGTTTTTGTCAATCCATTGCTGGAAGAAGGCCTCGCCACACTTCTATTATTTTGACCATACTTCACCATGCTGGTCGGTGCACGTTAGCAAAGGGAAGAGCCAAGGGCCACTTCTGCTGTAACTCTCTGCTGGGGATAACCATGACCAGCAGTTAAAATCAGGTCGCCAGATTCATAGTGCAGTGCGTGAACCACTGGACCACCACCTTCTAATGAGTCTTTTGTTTGTGCGAGGAAACGGGAGTAGCAAGAAATAATCCATACGCACCAGGGGTCCGCGCTAAAAACTCTATGGAGATGGATTAAATCATATGTTGCTGTACTACCACAACGCCTGGTCACCTTGCAGCCAAAGATTAGAGCATCTGGTATTACAAGGCAGTCCCCAATCAAGAACTATCGAGGCTTCAATGCCTACTTAGCTTCCGAGATCTGACAAAGATCAGGAGCATTTGATGTGTGGTGAATATATGCCAACTAATTTCTCAATCATCCTGACTGGGTATCCACTAATATATTCATTTATTTAAAATGGGAATGAGTTTGTCTGCAAGCATAAACCGTCAAACTAATCGTTGGTGTCCTGGCCATCGCGTGAGCACGCCGTATCGAAGATGCAATTTTTTTTTAGTTTTTCACGTAGACGCATTTTTTTTTGTTGTCGACATAAATACACGTCCACCCGCCACCCAGGCTGGAGAAACATACGCGCCAAAGGTCAGCTTTTTTTTTTATGCAAACGCGGCTATAGATACTGAGATACAAAATCTCCATATAAACGAGCGAGGCTGCTGCATTTATGTGCGCCAGCTATGAATTTTGAATACGACATTGTCAAAGTCGGGGGTGGAACTATTTGAACAGTGCGCCGGCAGGGAACATATACTCTGGTCAGAAATGGTTGACCTTGAGGTTGCCTTTCAGGATTTATGCACAGCTGCAATTTATATGTAACTGCATACTGAAGGCAATTACAAGCTTAAAATTTAGACATTAACGAAGCTTTGAATTTCATTTTTTATTTCGCTTAATTTTTTTTAAAAGTTATTCCTTCCTAATCTTGGCCACTGGTATTGATGAGCTGTGGCGGAGAGGTCTGTAGTGTGAATGATTTAGGGTTTTTTGCAGTTTTCTTTTCTTATGTGCGAACGTACATAGTGTCCTTGGAAGGCAGACAATATATCCCGGGCGCAATAATAAGTAAGTGTCCTATCTGGTCTCTTAAAAACAAGTCAACACATCGCTTGGGCGCCACCAGAAAATGTCAGTGATAGTTATTGTGTGCGGTGCTCTGAACGGTAAAAAGCACTCAAAGCCCGCGCCGCTGGAGTGAGAGTTTTCACTTAGTAGGGCAATAGCAGTGGGGCAACGTTTCTATTTTAGTAACTTTGAGAGTCGCGCTCTTTTTTTATGTACCCCAATAATTGAACGATTGAACATGTGATGTAATATCCGGATCTAGCACCCTTTTGTTTTGTAGGCCGAGGTTTTTTTTTTTAAACCCATCCAAGTTAGCGGCGCAGAGGATGGCGGTATTTGGGGAAGTGTCAGGGCTAAATTGATAATGCAGCTTTTACATTTGTGTAAAAAAAAATCTGACGTCATATTTTGGTTAAGCACTGTTCCAAATGATCATACGCAGACTTTTGTGTGCCTAGGTTCTAAAAAGACAAAAGGTCACACACATAAACATCGCCCCACCCACGTCCCCCAAAATTGGTGGTGTAAATGTTTAAAAATATTCTTTCAGATTTTTACATTTTTCACGTCATGTTAGCATTGTTCTAGTTATAAGCGTCGGTTGGGGTAAATTTGTACTGATTTGCAGCTCCATAGTTCTTCTAGAGCGTCATTATAATCTACATCGTGCAGTCTCACCCACGCACAACTGCCTATAGTTACGAGGTGATGGTGTGTGCACGTCTTTGTGTGCGTGGATGTATTTTGTAGCCTATTATTTAATAAGGTTCCACCTGAGGTTGGATGCAATAGAATTTGGCCGTGACAAAAGCTATAAAGGAAGTCTGCTCAGCTTATTACAGCTCCTATTTTGTTTAATGCCCATGCCCGTGTATAGCAGTTCATTGAATGATGTTTCCAACGCGCACCTCGTGACGAGTTCATTGTTTGCGTCGAGATAGAGACACTCGGGGTGGGGGGGGGGGGGGAAATCGAACACACAATTTTTTATTCGTTTTTTTTTCCTGCAAAATTATTCACGACTGGAAACGCAATTTAAACTCGTGCATATATATATAAAAGCAATGCCTTACATTGCAGGGTTTTGTTTGTTCGTTATTCTTTTTCCCCCTCTCCAAGAGTTCAATTCCAAGCATAATAGACCATCCCCGCAGGCGTTAGCTTCCTGCCAATGGGCAGTGAACGATGCGGCACATTTGAAAAGAGAACTCCGTTCTACAAGTGTAGTGACTGACTCGGAGACATTAAGAGGTGGAGGCACTCTGCTTATCAACACGGCCTTAACAGTTAACACGTGATAACTACGGTTCCCAGTCAGCACAGTGGGTAGACTGCCTCTGACTGGGGACGCCGAGACGATGAAGACTCCATCAGCACGACGGGGACCCCCCTACTCCACACGACAGCCCGAGGTCCCCTCCCAGGGCCCCTTTTATACGGCCAGCGTGGCCTGGCTCCGCCCACGACCACGCCCCCTTTCTAGAACCTACCCGCGGGTTCCTGGTGTGCCCCTTGCGTGACCTTTCCCCGAGATCCCCTTTCTGTTGCATCACGTGGCCTGCTGCAGTCAGGACTGCAGCCAGCGATATGCTGCTACGTGACCGATTCCATGTCACTACACAAGCAAGACTCGAGCGGAGCTGCGAAGGTCAAAGGTCATTTGGGTACTCGGCTGCTGTGCTCGTTGGTAGACGTTCCATTATGAGTCGGATAACATCAAAAACGTTGGGGGGGTGGGGTGAAAAAAAATAACTCGGATATCTTTCCGCATGTGCCGCTGTACGGGAGGTGATGATTGGGGCTTGATTACGTCATTGTCTTGCATGCATGTATGTACGTTGAACTTCTTTCGCGCCGTACGTAGCCAACCGTGCTAATCGGAGGTGCGGGAGCTTCGTCAGCTCTGGGACGTTGAGCGTCGCTTTGCATTCAAACCGCACTTATTTGGAGTGACCCGAATAATCGACCACAAAACAAAGTCGCCGTTTATGTTGTTTTTGTTTAGCCCCGCGCCCATCTACTCATGGCCGCGCTGTCCAACAGCGAGCTGAATGCAATTACTGTGACGGCGAGAGAGTCGGCAGCATTATTTACTTTCACGTTACACACTAACTGTAAATAATTGAGCTTAGACAACAGTGCAATGCATCATTTATCCCAGCTCTCTCCACTTAACCGAACACCGTCTTGTCTCTCAATCTCCCATCAATCTCCGCATGATGGAAAGTCACTCCTATGCATTTGAACCTCCCCATGATTTTGGAACCGTGGTGTCTGTTTTATTAACGCATAGATACATATTACAACTATGAAGCTATGCACCTGTGTATAAAGATGCCTATTGAAATGACTTCCAATGTGGTTCACTGACATCATCCTCAGGGGATCTCTCTTTGACACAGGGTTGTGCGCTGCTCACTATGAGTGAGGGAATTTCCTTAAGCACATCACGATACTGATCAACGCAGTTTGTAATAATATGTGTTCACCAGGTAATATGTTCACCAGGTAGAGCGGCAGATATCAGTCTGGAAACGAGTCAGCTGCTTGTGAGGAGTGTGGCCTTAACTCTGATCCATGTCTGGCCTTCAGAGTAGCATGGCACGGCAGTCTTCACAGCATTATCATGATACCGTTGCCCTCTGTTGAGTATACTTTACCGCATCCTTTTGTGTTTTCTTCTGCTTTGGTGAGGTTCTTAATCCTGTCTATTTCCTGATACTTTATTGTTTTTTCTTTAAATTGGTTTCCGATTCTAATACTTGTTTGAAATCTATTGCTACGGCTAAAACGATGCATTCGGTAAAATTGATATCTTGACGCAAACGATATATGCATTGAAACACTCGACCAAAAATAAATGGTGCTGTATTATGCAGATCATATGCAAACAATATTCTATGATATGCAAATTTTATGCACATGCACATACTAATGTGACACAGACAGACAGAGATGAAATGTGATGGTGGTAACAACCATGAACAAAACAGGTTAAATAAAATACAAGTTTAATAAAATACAGAAAAGGAGGATGAAAATGCAGCGTAGAGGACACAACAAGAATTCAGGATGAATGAGAATGTGGAAATTTGACATTGACAAAAGCAGTCCACACACTTAGAGGCTGTTCTCAACTCGTGAAGGAAGCAGTGGAAAATAAGGTAGGCCAGGGTGAAGTGAGACCATTTTCTAAATTGGTCCATAACATTTTTTTTATTCAAGTCACATTCAATGGGAATTATTGTATTTATTTATTCATAACCATGATTAATAGCGTTATAAAAAATAAAACCATAACACCATCCCGTTGACTGTAATGGGAAAGAAACCCAATTCGATTGAAGAATCGAATCATCCACCTTTTATTGATGCATGCATAGAATTGTCGGGGGATTTAATTATCCCGGCCCTATCTCTTACGACAACATCCGCATGTTTTTACCGTTTACTTTTTGTTATTTTCCAGTAACCTTGGTTGTTCAATACCTTTCAAATGTGATATTTTTATATTTTCGGCCATTGATCCTCACGCAGACTCAAGCATGGCCAAAATCAGCAGTTGATGTCAATGAAAGCATCGTCCCCTAATGAGGCTTGAGAAACGTTTTTTGAATCAGATAGATACATCTCCGCAAGCCTGCATTGGGCCACACTCATCCCCGCCTCCTTTCCTTTGGGCCCAAATCGTCTCCATGTACCTACTTGCCCAATTAACGCGCGCTTGCGGAAGTTGGTCTGTTAGGCGTCTTGTTTGGGTACACTTTGCAAATCACACGGCTGCCCCACTCACGATTTTATTGGCCGTGCTAATGGCGCAATGCACTGCAACACGACCAGTCCGAGGTTTGGCTGCAGTCAGAGCTCCATGTTATGGACAATTTGCCGTAATGCGTGTGGCCTTTGGTCGGTTGCTCCCACTTACTGAATCTTGATTTTTCCTCTCCCCCCCCCCACCCCTCTCTGCAAACTCCCACCTCCGTTTCAGACTAAGAACGGGCTTTGGGAACATTGGGCATTTGAATAATTAAAAAGGGTGCTAGAGTGGAATGGGGGGTAGGGCTGTCATCTCATAACGCGCGAAGCTTTAATGGCGGTTTTCGACATTGGTGAAAGTTGGCAAGCGCAGTTTGTGTTTTATGGCGGAACAGGATGTGGTCAAATTGTTGTTGTTGCTGGGGATTTGACAAAAATACATTCTAGAGGATTTGGCAAAAATTTATTCTAGAGGATTTGGAAAAAATACCTTCTAGAGGATTTGGCAAAAATACATTCTAGAGGATTTGGCAAAAAAAATTCTAGAGCCACTGACTACAGTGGGAAAATTAAGATATTTCAAAGCTACACTTTACTACTTTCACAATAGTTTTATGTTGAACTTCTTTCGCACCGTACGTCACTAACCGTGCTAATGGTAGGTGTGGGGCAAGGACAACACGCTAAACACACAATCTCAGGTCATTTTAGTCGATGGCAATCGCAAGGGCTCTTTGCAGAAAGCTCAGAAGGACCTGTGGCTTCATCTCGATATGCACGGCATGCTGGGATTCGTGTTTTTTTTTGCCGATAAAGACACCTTTATTTGCGCGTATATTCTCATTTTTTCTCTCTCTCTCGCGATCATCGTAATGACAGCGTAATGAAAGCCTTTGCCCCGAGACGCGCACTTATGAACATTTATCGCAGCTCCCGCTGCTGCGTCAGACATGGCGCGTCCACAGCCGCCTCTCCCAAAGTAAGTGGAGCTCATATTTTCTCGAGCGTTAGGGGGCCCGGTATCCTGCTCGACATGTGCATTCTTTGGTGGCTTTCAGCCGTAAGAGTGAATTCCCATCTCGTTGGGTCGGGTAATCTTAAAGTAACTCGTTCTCAGCGTTTTTCAGCAATGTCCACAGTGCGTGTCTTTTCCCATAAAGGGCGCCGTTTCGCGCCATCCGAGCCCGGCGGTGGCGGTTAAATTGGACCGATCGGCAAACGTGGGCTGCGTAATTGACTTGGGTCACAGCAGGTTGTAGCTTGCATGCCCGGGATCTCTACGGAACGTATTATCATAGAGACATGAAGCACTCTTTTTTTTGCCTTCAAGCTTTTGGTGCAATGACGCTGCTCTCGAAAATGCGTGTCAAACAACATTTTATTATTATTATTATCTACAATGGATGTTATTATATCCCACGTTTTGCACATTTATAGGGTACACAAAGATGCGTGCTACTTACATGTATACGTTTACGCGCCTCCTTTTGATATTGAAAATCCGTGCCTGACCTTCTGAGTTTGCACCCACTTTTCACTTTGTATATACGCTATGTGATTTGCTGGAACAGCTTGATGTCGCTTGGTCCTGCACCACCTTATCTTGCTTCTCTCTCTCGTATCTCTCTCACTGCCGTGTCCCATCCCGCCCTCTGCGCTAATCCAATCTCTACAGTCCCTCTCTGTGCCTCCCTCGCCCCGCGCCCAGTCACGCTCCCTCGTTCCTTTTTCATTGTTGCTCCCATTCACTGGAACCAACTCCCACTGCACACACAAGAATCATCTCCACAAACCAGCTTCCGTTCCTCCCTTAAAACAACCCCCATCTTTTCTCCGTTTTCCATCCTGATACTCCCTGCCCCTACCCCCAGCTACAACCAGGAACTCCCCAAACCCCTATAACTATCCCGATTACTACCCCTATCACTACCCCAACCCCTCCAAAACCACTCACGCCTGTCCTCCTCACTGTCACCGTAACTACACCACCACTTCGAATAACCCCACTCCTACTCTGTCGTGGCCCTACTCTGCTGTTGTTCTACTCTCGGGCGCATACTCTCCTTTGGCTGCCATTCCATCACAAAGTCGCCACGGTGGCGAGATGTTAACTACCTCGCCTGGTCCACAGGAGGTCGTGGGTTTTATAACGACCCTGACGCCTGCTGTATATTTGGAGTCTGCGTCTCTCTCTCCCGTGGTCACGTGGTTTTTCTCCGTGTCCTTCGGGTTTTCCCTCCACATTTAGAATCATGCATTGAGAGTATTTGGCTGCAATACATTTCCACGTGATAAGCCACTTCGTTTAGCTATCATTTGTGGCCAGGTCGCTGCTGAAAAAGAACTGTATAGCTCAGTGGGCCTTACCTCGTAAAATAAAAACAATATATATTTTTCAATCTCATCCATCGGTCATAATCCCTTCCAGACCAAACCCACTTTACTCTCCTGCAAGCTCTTCCCACTGGCCAGCGTGGTGAAGCATGGTCAGATGCCACGACAGACATGTCTACTGTTTGATTAGTGGATCTACAGTTTTGATGGAGATTATAGCCCGAGGCAGGGATTATAAGTACCGTGGTGTCGTTTAAACGTAGCTGCTGTCGTGTGATATCCGCTTGGCGACTTTTCAGAAACTGAATCATCATTTTACTGGAACTGAATAACTCAGTTCCTGTAGAAGCTCAAATTCAGTTCACGGAAAAAACCGATCTCTCAACGTGTGGAACGAAACGTCGGACATCATGCAGAACAACACGTAGCGTCGTGTGAGCTTCTCTCATGGTGCCATCCCAATTCGTTCGTGAGAATGGTCGACGGTTTAGACTGAGGCTGGGTCGGAGGGCGGTGGGCGGTGGCGTCGGGGTGGAGGGGGAGCGCTCCTGTGCAACGGAATAAGTCGAGGGGATGTTGGGGACCTTCCCCCTGCGACTGGTTTTACAAATGGAGCGCGACAGGTGCGCCCAAAGGAGTTAGTGCCAATTGTGTGCAAAACCATCAATCATCCCATTAGCCACTACGGTCACACCTGATGCAGGGAACGCGGAAAAAGCCACACCGCATGATGGCCCTGCACTCTCTGCGGACCCCATAATTCCGTTGTATGCATGTATGAGTCGTGCACACTGTGATGACAATTTCAACTGACCGAATTGTATCAGGGATGCCGTATGTACGAATGT
Organism: Entosphenus tridentatus; assembly: GCA_014621495.2. NCBI lineage: Eukaryota > Metazoa > Chordata > Hyperoartia > Petromyzontiformes > Petromyzontidae > Entosphenus > Entosphenus tridentatus. The sequence continues at coordinate 3,263,699 of CM025658.2, forward strand.
ACGCGTTGTTTGCATCGAGTGTAATTTATAGTGTGCGGCGCCGTGCAATGAACGCGTTCAAATTAATATTGGGCTTTTCAATTCCGAGCTAAAGCGCCGAGCGTATTCCGAGTTGTATTTCTGTTTGCCGCATAGCCGACCCTCTGGGTCCCTCTACTTCACATTGAGATGTGTGTCCCGTCAGATGCTGCGCTTCACTGCTGCTGAGGCCACCCCGTAAATATCCCGTGCTTAAAAGTCGCCGAGAATTTAGTTGCACACGTGGCCACCTGCATAGGTGTAGGCCACGGTCGTGCTTGTTCAAATAAAACCAACTCGTCACCCCATTGGTCACACTCCCCTATAAGAGATAAATATGTTCTACAGTAGTAGATTAACAGTTCAGCGATACTGAGCTAAACCAACTGAGCCCAAATTCTTATTTCACCTGGTTGAGTCAGTTCTGAGCTAAAATGGTTATCTGTTCTTTTACTTGACTTTTGTGTGTTCATCTGTTTCAGCTGGTTTGGGCAATTTTTTAGCTAAAATGCCAAACTTATTTTGTGTGTTTATGTATTCTGTATTCATTTATTTCACCTGGTTCAGGGTAAAACAGTGAGCTTCATTAATAGATTCTGTCTCCCTGACAGACCTGTTCTTCACCTGAAGACGGCTACTTGCGTTGTGGCCGAAACGTCGTGAGAATGATTTTATCATGTTTGATTTTTATTATTTTATTAATTTATTTCTACGTGACTTTACCGAAAGAACCAAGAAGATGAATCCCTGCAGTCACTAAAGCTTTAAATCGAAATTTAAGCTTCATCAATAGTTTAAATTTGCCTCTGTTTCATTTGTTTCATCTGGTTCAGGCAATCCCCCGTGCCAAATCGCTGGGCTTATACGTGAAGGTGTCGCAAGCGACGCCTTCACTGTCGCTTGTGCTCTCCCCGATTCTGAGACACGATGATGCGGCTGGTGGTGGTTGGTGGGGCAGTCAGCAGGCTAGCGCTGGGCGTGAGCGAGCATTGTGCAGCTGTGCTCGACACAATTACAATCGCGCGGCCCCAGAGCGGGGAACCGCGGGGGCCCCCCAATGCCGTGGCGAGGTGTAACAGGGTAGCATGAATCCGCGACAGAATAAATGATAAATTACGTTATGACATTTTGAATCGGTCGATTTCCGTTTAATCGACCTTTGGATTGTAAAAAAAAACATTATGTATGTTGAACTTCTTTCGCAACATACGTAGGCAACCGTGCTAATCGGAGGTGCAGGGAAGGGCAAAAAAGTGAATACGAAAGTAGTCATGTAAAAATTAGTTTTCAATCCAGATTTAAAAGTGTATAGCTCCAGTGGCATCCTAATATCGGAAGGAAGAGTATTCCAGACTGCCGCAGAAGCACATCTGAAAGCGCTCAATGCGGTGACCGTCTTTGCAATTCCGTCTATTCCCGTTACAGTCTTTCTTATATGGGCAAAGCCACGCCCAATTGCATCATATTTGGGCCTGACATTTTATCACGTAATTCATCATCACATTGCGTCGCTAATGCATTGCATATCCTTGTCGCAGGGCGTTGCACGGCAGAGCCGTTACAGTCCGCGCTGCCCCAGAGCGGGCCACCCAGCCCAGTGGCGAGAGCTGAGGAGAGACTCTGCGAGCGGCCGCCACCACCACCACCACCACGACCCTCAAGTCTCTCCGCTGACACTCGGCCTAACCGGAGCGGGCAGTGCGCCCACAGCCGGGCGCGCCGTCTTGAAATGCTCATTCGACCCGCGTGACCGCTCGATTTAAAGCAAAAAAAAACACAGATTCGGCCGGCTTTTGTGGAGGCTATCTGAGAAATCCACTAACACCGCAATTAGTCACGGCTTCGAGGCAAACAGAGGAAACGGAAAAGCATAAAATTGGGAAGCAGAAAGCCATGTAAAGGGTCTTGGGCGTGAAGGGAGGGGCTGTGCACAATGAGAGGGCTTCTCTCGAGACTGACTGAGGATTTGTGATCATGAATGATGGAGGGAGAATGCGCGTGTATATACGTGGTGAATATAAAGATATCCCCAAAGAGGCGAGGGCAAGGCACCGATCAAAACGCAGCGAGATGAGCCTTTTAGTAAACCGCATGAGAAAAGTGGAGGCGAGGGAGATGGGGAAGAATTGAAATGGGATCGAGAACGAAACTGGCATAGCCGTGAAAAAAAAATGGACGAGAGCGGAGAGTGGGGAGCGCAGGAGATTGGGATGTGGAAGGCAAAAAGCAAAACTAATTTTTAAAAAATGTCAATGTAAGTGAAAATTACAAAATGTAACACAAATGTAAAGGCGTCTTTCGGAACGGATTGGAGTCGCTCAGTCAGACAGTGACTTCACTGCTTAACCGGCGGTGCAATATTTTGACAGGCAAGCGACAACGCATGAAGTGCACCCACACACCGCTTCCCACGATCCGCAACACACAAGCACCCCCATCACTATCCCCTATAGCCCATGGCCCCAACCGCATTGTTCGCCCTCACACGGGGCCGTCCGTTACACGGGGAGGACTCGTTTGAGCGAAAAATAATAAGAAGAAAAAAATGATTCCCCGCTGAGAAGTCGCGCGCGGTTAAGAGGCGACGTCTCGTCAAGTGCAGCGCGCGGTCGGCCGTGCTCGCGTTGTCAGGGCGCGGGGCGGTAATTGGAGCCAACCCCTCGCTGCCCACGTCCTTCTTTGCACCTTTGCCGGGGGGGGGGGGGGAGATTTCCGTGCCACTGTCGAACGCCGCAGTGCATGCGCACAGGCGGCAGGCGGACCGAGGCCGAAATAATCTGCTAAGGGGGCATTCCACTCGGTACGTACGCATGGAGGGGGACGGGTGGTGGTTAACCCAAATGAGTTCGCTTGCGTATGGGGGGTCTACTGACTATGTACGTACGAAGAGGAAACGAGGTGGGGGGGGGGGGGGGTGAAGCCTCGATAAAAATGTGTCTACGTTGGCCTTCAAGTGAGCCACAGTTCAGTGTCTCCAGCTGTCAGACAACAAGGACTGCCGGGAGAGGTGGGACTGTGGGAGAGGTGTCACTCATGTGCTGCCCCTGACTGCAGCTATCACGCAGCTCAGCAAAATAAGTGGCCAGGGTACGAAACTTAATTCTTTTAATGAAGCCGGCGGTGGACTATCTGTTTGCTTAAACACGTTAATCGTGTCTCCGTGGATTAAATATCGGCCTTTGTATAGGATTCTGGGGGGGTGCGTCAGGCGTACGTACGCAGGCGGGGGGGGGTAAAAAGTCCGCGTGCGTAGAGGGAGGGGGGGAGGGGTCAAGTTTTGACAGATTTTGCGTACGTACTAAATGAGATGTTGAGAAATCCCGCAGTAAGTCTTTACTTGATAAAAATTATTATTTATAAATATTTTTTATGTTCAAATTATGTTGGCTTGAACTAATTTGTATTTATCATGCTTGCTTTACTAAATAAGATAATAACTTAACTGTTTTGATGTTACAATTAATCATTTATATGATGTCGGTGCAACATGACATTGTATGGACATATGCATGTTGAACTTCTTTCGCACCCTATATAGCCAACCGCGCTAATCGGATGTGCAGGGAAAAATTATCTGTTGTCAGGATCCTACATGGATTTTCCCCTTGGTGACTTCTTCCCCCTCATCTCACTCTAATCCCCTCCACGCACTCTCCTACCTCTCCCATCTCATCTCACTCTACT
>CM025658.2:3271401-3301882 GCA_014621495.2 Entosphenus tridentatus
CCCCCCCCCCACCCCCCCACTTTCTGATCGGCCTCCCACTGGACATCTGTGAAAAAAGGAGCTTCACAGCTCATCGGATTCCTCCGGCAGTCTAAATAAAAGATTCTGATTCCGACTCGGCGCCTCCGTGGCGAGATGTTAACCGAAGGTCGTGGGTTCGATCGCGACCCTTGACGCCTGCTGTATATTTTGAGTTTGCGTGTCCCTCTCCCCGTGGTCGTGTGAATTTTTCTCCCGGGTCTTTCGGGTTTTCCCTCCAAATTTAAAATCAACGTGCGATGATAAGCCACTTCGTCGAGCTTGTCCTTTATGCTGGCCAGCTCGCTTCTGAACAAAAGAGCTATTTCGCTCAGTGGACCTTACCTGGTAAAATAAAAAAAAGTTTAGTTTCGTTTGAGTTTCGTTTGAGTTTCAATGGGCGACCGTGGCTTCTATTTTGCTGCAGTTCCGCGGCCTTGGAACGAGCGCCCTGCCCCCAGCGTCACTCGGGGGAAGAGGGCCGCGTTCAGACCCATGCCTCTGCACGCGCTGTATTCTCTCTCGCTTTCGAGTCTCGGAATTTGCGCCTATTTATTTGCCTTCTTGGGTTTTTTTTTTTCTCCGCCTTCGCCTGTGATATACTTTTTTGTGATGTGCGGTGTCTTTTTAGTATCGAATAGAGGGAACACTTTATCAAATGTATTTTTGCCTTGTTGTTATTATTATTATTATTGCTACGGACATTATTTTGGACAAAATTGCTGCAAATCATTAATCGCTGCATCGCACGCCTTCAGATGCGCTTCTACGACCGTCTGGAACGCTCCTCCTTCAAATATAAGGAAGCCACTGGAGCTACGCACTTTTAAATCTCGATTGAAAACTCATTTCTTTGGAACCGCTTTTAATATTTAGTTTTTTGTCATTCCCCCGCACCTCCGATTAGCACGGTCGGCTAGGTGCGGCGCGCAAGAAATTCAACGTACACGTGTAAACCATGTCACGCTGTCCGTAAAGAGTCTCTGGAAAGGGCGGGTAGCATTCGGCGACTCACTTCGCGCGTAGATTAACGCCTTGGCTTCTCTCTCAAGACAGAGAAAGAGAAAGAGGGCCTCGGCGAGTTTCGCAGAGTGCCTCCATGCTCGCGCCAGCGTGAGGCCCCCGCGTTCACTCTCCTGTAACCGTCAATTAGCTCCGCAATCCCAACGTTAATGACCGCCGGGGTAAGCCAAGCAAGCAGACGGCGAGCTTCTTGATACCGTGCCCACGGCACATTGGCGGCTTAGACCAGATGGGCGTTTGATTTCGCCGAACTTTGCACCCGCCCAGAGGTGAGGGCCCGACCCCTATCCCTCCCTCCCCCCTCGCAAGCGCTGATTTTTTTTTGTCGGATTTGGCCAGCAGAGCGGTCAACGCCAACCGTTTTCATTTCATGGGCAGATCTGTTAACGACGTAAAATACATGTGCGTAGTGTTTATTAATATAGATATTCATATAAATTTAATATCCCCCAAATGATATTCCAGTTCATCTTCTTGGTTCTTTCGGTAAAGTCACGTAGAAGGGAAATAATGAAATAATACAAATAAAACATTCTAAAATAAAATTGTCACGACGTTTCGGCCACAACGCAAGCAGCCGTCCTCAGGTGAAGAACAGGGCTGTCGAAAAGACAGCGTCCGAATGAAAGTCATTCCGACCAAGAAGATGAATCCCTGCAGTCACGAAAGCTTTAAATCGAAAGCTATTCCAGTTGTCCGAAGAACCGTATCACGTCATTCTACGAATACGATTCCTTCCAGTTGCGAAACTTGGAGTCAGCGGCGCTTCACCGCGTGCCCGACGATGGTTCTGGAAGGTGACGTCACGGCTCTGCTCCTGAAATCGCTGAGATATTTTATAATATTATTTAATATTATTTTATTATGTTTTATTTGTATTATTTTATTATTTCCATTCTACGTGACTTTACCGAAAGAACCAAGAAGATGAGATAAAACATCTTCATCCACCACTGCGATAGGCGCCTTTTGATTCGTTGAAAAGCGCGCGCTGTGTTGAATGTCAATCGCACCGATACAGCACATTTACGTGGCATAGCTTGAGTTTAGCCAGGTAAATGGAAAAAACGACATTTCACGCGCATTTTTTTGATGCAGTCATTGGTGACTGGACGCCATTGACTCACTCTTAACTCCCGGCAAAACAAACAAGAATGGGGGGGAGGGAGTGATTTCTGGATTAAAACCCAGCGGCTCAGCATTGCCAAGCCCAGTGCTCTGACTCCTTCATCAAACCGGCCCAGCTCTCACGTCCCAAAGACAGCCGCGCACAGAAATCCGGGGCATTAAGGTGCCTTAGTTTGGGTTCTCTGAGCTTTGCAGACATTCTCGCTGAGTCATACAAATTTATAGCATACACACGCTGTATATATGAGGGCTGCGGGTGGGGGGGGGTGCCCAGTCAGCTGCAGACACCGCAGTAAATTCCGTTGAAAAATTCTCCGGCCAACTTCAATTGGCTCCTCGGGCGACTCGCGTGGAGTCTGCACGGTGGTGACTTTCAGAGGAGAAAAAAAGAGTAAATCACGGACGAGGGTGAGAATAAGAATAAGGAGATGACGAGGTGAGGGATGTTGACTGGGTTCGTTTTGGAGCGAGTAGTGTCTGGGGGAAGGAGGTTGGGGAGGTTGGAGCTGGGGCATCGGCTAGGTTGGGGTGCCTCCGCTTTATTTTGGAAGCGCCGTGGGCGAGAGGAGACAACGGGAGAACGCCGGGGGAGACGAGAGAATGCTGGCAACTGTCGATGTGCACACAAACGGCGGTGTCAGAAACACTTACACACGACGTTCAAGCTGAGAAACTTTTTACGTTGCTTGCTGCTGCTGCTGCTGCCCAAACTCTGCCAAAATGGATTTTAGTGGAGGCTCGCGGTGGAGGTTGGAGAGTGGGCGTAGAGAAGGCGGTGCCGTGAAACTTGGGATTGTACAGCCGCTAAATTTAAGCTCGTTTCAAAAGACCGCCCCCCTCCACTCTCCCCTCTCCCCCTTGCCCACCCCGTCCCCCGCCTCTACCCAATCAGAGTGCCATGGACTCGTAAAAGAAACGAGCATCTGGCACGGCATTTTTTTCTGCTGCGGCGGAGGGATCGTGATCGTGCCTTGTGCGGCGCACGTGGCCGAGACTCGATTCGTGGTTGAGCGGCCGACGACACCGCGTCGTCGCCTGCCTCTCGCCAATGATCGTCCCATCACCCGCTCCTCGTTGTGTATTCAAAGAGCACCGCGGCAGCGTAAATATATACATTTCGTTTCTTAAATTGGGTAAAATGCAAAGTCGTACAACAACAACAAAAACGTTGCATATCCACCAATCGCATGTCCGCCCTGACCAATTATGCGGCCACACCCATGTCAGCAGTTGTGCGTGTTGCAACTCTCATTTCACATTGTAGAGAACAATACAAGGGGACCTGTAGACATTGCAGATGGTCCACAAAGCTGAGCGAGAATGATGCTGGCCCGACGGACGTTGTTTTGCAAATGCTTATTGTCAAAACTTGAACAGGACCCAGAACAAGTTTGCACAAATGTAATTAAGAGGACATATTGAGCATATGGTGTGAGAGATGACTTTGGAGAGCTATATTCCCATGGTTACAGACTAATAACAATATACAGACATTTGTCAATTCATAGCGAGATGATGTAGGCCTGCCTATGCTGGGTTGTTGGTGGGTATCGTTGGACCATACTTCACTAAACGGGTCCGTGCCGGTTGGTGAAGGTGGGAGCCCAGGAGCAGTTCAGATGCCACTCACCACCGATATTAGCCATGGCCACAACTCACAATATCATGTAGCCAGGTGCATAACGCTGCGCTCGAACCGCTGCACCACTAATCCACCCCAAGAGTAAAAACTATGCCAATTATTTACCCAGGAAAAACTTGCTGAGTCTTAAGGGGTTTTTTTCAGCAGGGTTTTACATTAGGAGAGTTTAACCAATTCTATATGAGTGCTTGGGGTGACTTGCCTTGTTGGAAATGAAAAATCTTTTCAATTAATACGGAAGGGATGAAGAGTCGGTAAGAATCGAATGGAGACATACTGCTGCTGGAGTTTTGCTTGCTGGATGGGGCTGCAAAAGTAACAGGAGTTGAACTCAACTCTGGAAGATGCCTGCGGTCGTGGGTGGCGAAAGCTCAAGATAGGAGACGATCAATGTGCAGCTCGACACGCAAAATCACACTCTGTTCATTTTCTTTTGGTTGTTTTGTTTTTTTTGGCACGGCCAAAAACCCATTTGGTAAATAAATGCTCATTTTTGATGGGGACCTGGTTACACCATAGCAACCGGGTTATCGCGAAAAAACACAACAAATGAAACGATCCACAAACAACTGCATTTGTTCGTGGTATATTGACCTAAAGTACATCACAGGATCTTTCTGAAAAAGAGCATTGCTATTATTCGTTCACCGGCATCGCGATCAGTCGGAGTTCTCTGCTTGATTTACTGTCATACTCGGCAGGAGATGCATTACATAGTTCACTGGTGACAAGAATGATATTTATTTTTAATCTTTAGCATTAAACTTAACGCAATTTGGAACTTCACTTCAAACCTGTCCGACGTGTAAGAATAACCAACCTCCTGGATCATAAACATTTTTAAGGGTTAATATTCCAATGTTTTCGGCTGTCAGATTGTTCTGGTTATTAACAATACACTCGACTCTGTTTTGTGAAAATGACACTTTTTTGCAGCCATTCTAGAACACCATGAAAATGTTACATCAGTCACTCAGTCATGAATGTCATCATCTGTATTATGTATTCAACGTGAACGTGCGGCTGTTGTGTGTAGACATTGTTACACAGACACCTGTCTGGGTTTCAATGCCGATCATGGTGCGCTTCAGTAGCTAATAAACCCCTGGGCTGGATTTCGGTTTAAAACCTTCCGTCCAGGCGAATTCATGATCGGTGGGGATGCAAAGGTGGTTGGTGTGGGTGTACCTGGCATGAAAGCCACGTCGCGTAGCCAGCAGGCCACAATAAGCGTTCATTCGGAGACGCATTTCTCAGCCGTTTATCGTAAATTCATAGGTGTGTGTCAAAGTAGTGAAGGTTGCTTTAAAAGTATTTCATCTCCAACATTGTTGTTGTTTTGAACTCCTGGTTACTTCCAACACGCGCATTATGGCAAGTGGTTCAATTTGGAATTGATCAAATGATAATACTAATATAATGAGAAGAAAATGTATAATCGCCTTTATCAATCCAGGAAAGATTAACCGAGCCTCAAAAGTATTTTTCAGGAGGATTCTGCAACGAGATGTTTGCCCAATTCCTTCAGCAGAGCTTTGCCACTTGGGAGGAAACTGGGGCACCGAAAGAAAGTTTTCAAGCAAAGCTGGTTAAGGCTCAAAATGTGTCCACACAGATGGGTTATATAATCTCTTGTTGTAATTGCCAACCCCCTGTCTGCTCTGCAGCGCGAGTCTTCAACACCTGCTGTGGCCAGGCAGTGGCTCCCGTCCAATTGCTGAGCAAGCTCATCTACCCGCTAAGTGCGTTGAGCTCTGTAAAGATGTGAAGAGAGAAGGGGCACATTCCCTCTCAGTGTCTTGGTCCTCGGCGGGTGAACGAAGCGAAGGTGGCCAAATAAAACAAGGTGGGAGGGGGGGGGCGATTGACTGAGAAGCCCCCCTCTGGATTCGCCTGCCGCAAAGGGCACCACTCACAGCAGAGGGTGGAAGGGGCGGGAGCCATTGACTGAAGAGCACAAAGGGCGCGGTGGTGAGTGGTCAAATAAGGTCGAGTTGGATTGCATCCCGATGCTCTCTTGTTTAAAGCAGTCGCTGTACTGGTAAAATCATCATTATGATGACGACGACGATAATAATTCTCCACACGCTGCTCAAACACCCCGAAACCATCATTGGATTACAAGCGGTTGCACAAACCTGCATCATAGGGGCCGTCCATAAATGACGTCACGCACCTGAGGGGGGGGGGGGGTCAGACATTTGTGACGATGTGGGCCCGGGGGGGGGGGGCGTTTGAGAAATGTGACGTCACGTAAAAATGCGCAACTTTAAATAAATATAGAATTGTTATAACAACACCCCTACAACATCAGAGTGCAGCGCCACATTAAATACGCACTTTAATGAGGTTCCAATGGTACAATAACAATAGTTTAAAGCTATCTGAAGCATGATAATTGTTTTTTTACCCTTCTATCTGGCAACAAAACTGACACCTTTTTACAAGGAGTCATGTTTGCATAGACCGCAATACCTGCAGTCATAATACAAACAAAAGACATAACTCTGATAATGTGCACTGTCCTTGAAGTTGATTGGTCCACACCCGAGACAGCTTTCCTTAGAGCCTAGTCTCACATGGGTTGGACCAGATGACGCCAAAAGGCGCACAACTCAAAGACAATGCACCATCAGAGTATGAGAGCTCGGGGTAAGCCTTACTGGCAAATGAGGTTCCCATAGTGGTTTATTGTTTTATTGTTACACAACCGACAGGAAACTGGGGACATTTGTGATATCCCGGCAAGACTTAGCGATTTTCCAGGACAAGCAGCAATCTCGACACGAAGATGATCGTGGGCAGGTGGAAACCCTCCTAACTCCCACCGGCTGGCAATTTCCAGCCACGCGAGAATTAATTGGTTTTGGGGGGGTCTGACTATTTTTGACGCCGTGTGACGAGGAGGGAGGGGGGGGTCAAAAATCGTCCAAAATCGCGTGACGTCGTTTATGGACGGCCCCATACCACGAGAGACCGTTTGGGTCATTGTCGGAAGAAACCCGAGCACCCGGAGAAAACCCACACGCAGTGACGCGAGGCCGTGACACTCAACACCCCCACGCCCACTACGACATCTGGCGAGTTCGAGTCGTGGCCGAACCAAGCAAGTTCTAACTGGGCACGACAACTGCTTTAGCCTTGCGAGGCCGACGGGATCGAGCCCGTTAGAGTGATTTGGCCGCAGGCATAGAGAGTCGTACGCGCGTGCGCACACACACACAGGACTTCGTCTCTTTCGCTCTCAGTGCCTTCGCTTTTCTCCTCCCCACCCCACCACCCCACCACCCCACCCCACCCGCCCTAAGAAAGTAGAGTGTGAATGCAGAAGAGCGCATTAATCATCGCCTGGACCACAGCCCGCTTCCACTCCCGTCGCACTCACGCGTGGAGAGGCTCATGCACGGGCATGCAGATTGCGACTCGCACAATGACTTCATAGTGCGCTCCACCAAAGACTGTCGTAGAGGCTCAGATGGGGGGGGAGGGGGGAGAGAGAAAAAAATACAATAAGCGCCACACTCGGCGTGACCATCAGAATGCTAAAGTTGCCGCTGGCTTTTTTTGCCCCTCGTTTGCATTTATCAGTGGACAGGCGCCCTGGGAGCGACTTTTCGCGATGAGAGAGCGAGAGAGATGGGTCGGTTGGGCTATTGCGCTGCTTGATCGCTGCAGGATTTATTGCTGCAAATTATGAAGTGAATCACTTCCCCGTGAGTGAGAATCACCGTGGAAAAGTGAACGGAGATGAGAATCCCCGTAGAGGAGATTAATTCTAGATTTGAAGTTTTCGTGACTGCAAGGATCCATACTCTTTGTTTTTTTCGGTAAAGTCACGTAGGTAAACACTAAATAAAAAATAAAACAACTAAATTAACTCACGACGTTTCGGAAGCAACACAAGCCTCCGTCATCAGGTGTGACTGCTGCAGCAAAATTATTTTTGCACGCTACAGTCATTTTGCTGGATCAGTCACACCTGATGACAGAGGCTTGTGTTTCTTCCGAAACGTCGTGATTTAATTTAGTTGTTTTTTTTAGTTTTCACCGACGTGACTTTACCGAAAAAAAACCCAAAGAGCAGAGAATCCCCGTGTTTGCAAGCCGGAGTGGTGCGCACGTGTGCAAACGTTGTTTGAAATGTGTATTTCTTTCTCAATCCACTGCTGGATGAAGGCCCTCCCCACACGCTGTGTTATTTTGAACGTGCTTTGCCACTTTGGTCAGTGCGGATTGAGAAGTGGGGGGGGCAGAATTGGTGTTAGCCATGGCTGGGAATTGAACCAAGGTCGCCGGATTCATAGCGCAGTGGCTCTTAGCTGCTGCACCACCACTCCGCTCACGAACTCTTTTACTGTGACCTAAATTTCTGTTTCATATGTTGTGTGTGTGTGTGTGTCCGTGACTCGCCTAGTGCCCTGACACATCGTATTTATAATTCAGTAGCATTGTAAAGTGCCTTGTTCTAAATCAAACCCAAAGACCCCAATTTCACCCTGGTCAGACCGTCGGTGCTGAGAGCTGCGGTTAGCGAGCACCCACATCATAATGATGCAAATTATTTACCTGAGAAGGCTCACTGAGTCTGTAGTACAACACGTGTGTTAACATCCAAGCGTGATGATTATATCGCTTAACCCTCCGATTGGCCCCACAGTGGGGAACGTTATGTTGCAGTGTAAATAATAATAATACCACTTTTATACTCGGGAAAAAATTCAATGAGTCTCAGGACTTTTTTTTTTAATGAGAGTCCACGTAGCAAAGGGATATTTTGGCTGATTCCACTGTGCGATTTGCTCGTGGGAGGCAACTGCATTTCTGTACTCGGGTGAAACCCCATGCACACTAGGGGGTGACTTTCAGCACTGCCAACTCTTTGCCTCTCCTCCGATGAGCGCGGTTGGCTACATATGGTTCGAAAGAAGTTCAACATACATACACCTCGCCCACCCCATGTCTACAACACGTGGCAAGCCCTGGCGGTCACCCGTCCGAGTATTACTCAGTCTCGATCATGTCTAGCTTCCGAGATCTGACGAAAGTGGGCACATTTATGCTTATCTGACCGAAGGAATTTTTTTTTATTGGAGCTGGCCTGTCAGATGATTTACGTAATCGATGACCCAACCGACAGTTTGATGACGTGACGAATCGATGAAAGGAAAAAGTTGGGACAAAAGTGTCCCCTGTGCCACCACATGTGACCTTGGACGAGAATCAGACCCTGATAAGCCCCTTCGTTGAGCTATCATTTGTGGCCAGGTTGCTTCTACATAAGTAATATTTAAAAAAACTTTTTTTTAAAACACGCTTTAATGAAATGTAGCGTACTCGTAATGGCAGAACTCCACGACGTAAGGTACCGTGGTGAGTTACAGCCAACGTTAGTTGAGCGTGGACAATTAGACCCAAGCCGAAACATAACATATTAAAAATAATGTAATTTTTTTTATTATAGAATATAGTATTGTCCTCAGTATGACATAAGTATACCAAGTTTGAAGTCGATACCACATTGGGAAGTGGGTTAAAATTGAGTTTCACAATTTGAGGATACGACAACAACAACAGACAGAGTGAGTTAATAGAAAGCGTGTAAAAAGATGGTTAAAATATTGTTTTAATTTTTCATGATAGAATATAGTATTGTCATCAGTATGACATAAGTATACCAAGTTTGCAGTTGATGTCACATTGGGAAGTGGGTTAAACTTGAGTTACACGATTTGAGGATACGACAACAACAACAACAACACACAGAGTGAGTTAATAGAAAGCGTGTAAAAAAAGAAGCTACATGTTCCGTGGGCTTTATCTGTTATAATAAACGTAGATGTTGATTTCAAATGTTTAATGATTTGCCTGCCCTTCCGATACTTTCCACTCGTGTCGTATTTTCATATTGTTGTTGTAACTTTATGATCCACTCCAACAGGGCATCTGTGAAAAAGAGCTTTATATCTCATCGGATTCCTCCAGTGTAAATACAGATTCTGATGAGCAGGACTTGATCATGTCAGGCCTTGTCAGTTCATTTCAAATATATATGTGTGTATTGTAGCTTTGTGCTTATCTATCGTAAAATAGTGTTCCGTTATAGCTGTATAAAAGTTCTTAGTTTGGGCCTTGTTGGGGTCTTAATTATACCCAAACACACACCACGTAGCGCTAATGTTTATACGATTCACTGTGCTGGTGTGAACATGTATTATGTAAAACAAAGCGCATGACAGACACTAATTCTTAGGCCTTGTGCGAGCCCAGCCTTCGTCTCCAATGTTCTCGCAGTGTACGCTTCTCTAAACTAATTTGAGCTTCACCCAGACAACTCATTTGGGTGAAGAAAATATAAAGAAACTTCAAATGTTCTAATCAAAGTGTATTCAAATACGTTGGGCAACGTGTTTTGTGTTTTTTAGAAGCGAGTGGTTTCTCATCAACGGCCACTCCGGGCATTGTGCGCTGTGATATACGCATTGTTTATGCCGCAACGGTTCATCCATTTGCGGGTTGTGTGTGGTCGGCGATGGTGTGCGTATTCTCGCCTCTTCTAAGGCGTCGTGCCACTGTGGAAGAGTGGGCAAAATGCCCTCTGGAGGAGTGCTCATGACCTCGCTTTAGTGGAGGCTGTTCTGCAAGCAGTGACGTGAGCAGGAAATCTGCAGGGCTGCAGCTTGACCATTTTTTTCCCCCGCTCACGTTTTAACTGTCTGTGAATGGATGGAATCTGCCACGCGTTCTCTTATTTAAACTTAACCAAGAGTCACTGCATCCTAAACTATTTTTTCAATTAAATATATTTTTACGCATCGAATGAGTAGTTTTTTTGTTGGTAGGGCGTCCATATTTGCATTCGAAGTGATCCTATCAAGTTTTACAAACGTTTTATAAATTTGTTACGTAATACTAGTGTGTAAAACGGAAACAATCCGCAGATGTACATGTTGGCATCGCTTGACACAATGCTCGTACGTGTATTGTTGTGCGCACAGTAAATAAAGATGTAAGGGAATAAACATACGAGTGAAATAGTAACAAAGCGTGCGTCGTACGTATAGGGTCTGCCCTGAGCCTTGGCATATCTCAGACAGATGGTCTGCGGCTGTGTTTGGCTGCGTGTAATGTGAGGAGCGCGCGTACACTCGCATACGGCTGCTCTTCAAGACGAACGGTTACATTTCCCACTCATCAGAGATGCACATGGAATACATAGATAGGATTGTTACTCACGGATGTACAATCTAATAATGCTCCACAAGGGCCAGAGAGTCGAGAATTGGCACAAATGTGGTCAAGTGTATGCTTGCAATGAGACAAATCTGAAAACCTCCACACATATATTTGTGCCCAATATAATGTGGCCCGGAGGTTGATTGATTTCACTCAAGGGAGAGGATCAGTACACATTTCTACGTTGCTCAAGGCTCGTGATAAACACTTAATATATGGTCTCCATCATCAATGAACCTAGTAAACTGCCTCCCAATGGTGGGTGAAACTAAGGGCAATGGAATGAGAGCAAACAATGCAACTGCTTACAAATACACAAAACCCGTGACCAATTCACACTTAAATAGAACCTAAGCAGATCGGAGTCCAGTTTGTACTTTGATAGGAGACGGCCTGAAAATACCGAGTGCTGTAGGTTTGGGCTGCGAGGTGGCTTGGAGTCGGCAGTACACAAATGTACGCTTTGGTCTGCTCGTGCAGACCTTTGAGTGTTATCCACTAATGTGAATGGATTTTCCATGTGTACTCCACTTTCCTCCTCCATGACAGATGCCTCATGGATGGAATTGTCCAAACATTAAAAAAATTCGGGACTGTCTTGAAAAAGCGAGTTCCTTAGGGCCCGTCCATAAATGACGTCACGCACCTAGGAGGAGGGGGGGGTCAGACATTTGTGACGATGTGTGACGAGAAGGGAGGGGTTTGAGAAATGTGACGTCACATCAAAATGCGCAACTTTAAATAAATATAGACAACACGTTCTACTTAATTAAATATACTTTTTGATACATGTTTTCTCCTACAACATCAGAGTGTAGCGCCACGTTAAACAATGACAATAGTTTAAAGCGATTTGAACCATGTTTTATTTTGGGGGGGGGGGGCAGAGCTTTGTGACGTCATATTTGAGGGGGATCTGACTTTTTGTGACGCCGCGTGACGAGGAGGGAGGGGGTAAAAAATCGTCCAAAATCGCGTGACGTCATTTATGGACGCCCCCTTATTGAGACGAAGTGCAGCTTTCCTGGGCAATGGGTGTAACATTGTGATTCTTATTGTAGAGTTGAACAGTTCAATTCATATTCTTAAGTTTTTTTTCGGTAAAGTCACGTAGGTAATTTTAATGTTTTACCTACGTGACTTTACCGAAAAAACCTAATAATATGAATCCTTGCAGTCACGAAAGCTTCAAATCTAGAATTAACAGTTCAACGCTGAAAATAGAATGAACAGCACATACAAAGATGTGCCATTGCATGTACAAGAGCTTCGACTTGTGAAGTGTTTGTTTCGTTGTGTCTCAGAGCAAGGACTCCTCAATACGTTGAGAAACTGTGGCCAACCACACGGTCGCGACGGGACTTCTCTGCTGCCACCTGCTCTCTCGTCATCTACAGCTCTGAATTTTCAAGCTGAAAATGTGTTCAAATAAAAGTGGTGAAACAACACACTCGGAATTGCAGTGAGAGACTGGCGGAATATCGCATGGGTATGAGAATGCATGCTAAATTATGGATCCCGTATTGAAATCTTACGGAAGTGGGGACGTGCTGATGGAACAGCGGGTTAAAGCACTATTGGTGATGGATGGGAACGATGGCAGAACGGTTAGCCAGAGGAAATAATGTGTTTGAGAAAGGACGACCACCACGGATATGGAGTGATGAGATGAACTCGCGTGCAGGAGTGAGATGGCACGTGGCATCGTAAGACCACGAGGTATTGTTGACGCTTCAGGGAGACCTTCAAAACCAGCGGTGGACAGACCATAGCTCAGACAATCCATACGAGTTCAAAAATAGGACGACCATGTAAGTAATTGCTTTATTTCCGGCAACACATTTCTCGTGCAGAAGTAATATTTGAGCTCCTGTAACAAAGGCTCGGGAGGACCGCAGTTACGGTTACAGTGTTCAAAGGATGTTGTGGTCTCATGGACAGGAGTGCCTGTTGGTGGTGCCTCTAGGGGGCAGCACTGAAAGCCTGTGGAGAGGGGATGAGGGTCTGAGAATCTCCAATTTTCCACGTGGGGATTTCTCTTGGCACTGGTTAAATACTCAAATAAATGGCCAAGGCAGGACCCCTAGTTAAAAAAAACTGGTTTTGGAGACTCGGTGGTGCTATATACTGTATTTGTGTTGTGAGGCCCTATTATAGCTCACATTTCATCACGACAATCATCATCATCATCAACCATGGTCACTCCACTCCTGCACAAAAGCCTCCCAGGCCACCGCCAACCCTCGTGATTTCACAATGCAACAACCTACGCATAAGATGAATCCATCACTCCATCTCCCCCGCGGACGTGATTTTGGATGAACAGTATTCCCTTCCTTGACTTCCACTCAATCAATATGTTTAGCCATTGGCAATGATCCCATCTAAAGCGACATTTTACATTAAATAAAAATTCCATATAAAATGTTGGAATTATAGAAAGAATATTATTCAACATGTTCTGGAAATGATCCCAGCTAAATGAAGTAATAATATACAGTAAGTCTGTTTTATATGCGCTTTAATTGATAATACTAATATTATTATAGTACTATGATATAGTACTAGTTTACTTTAAACATTTTCATCATAGCATCACGATGGCATTGTCATGTCAGTTTTTATGATCCATGTTTGTGACGACACATTGGCAATGATATTTGACAAATAAGCCGTTGGCATACCACGTAATCCCATTCATTCAAAAAAAACATGCTGTTTCATAATCCCGTTCTCTGCACGAGGTTTAGTCTAACAGGCAAATTCAAGCCAACTGGTAGATCTGCTGAATGGAATATCCACACAATGAGAGAGCCCATTATAGTTTAGTTAGACAAACCGCACGCTAGCGTTTTGGAATGCATTCAAACGTTTTCAAACGCATGTCAATGAGTCTAACACCCAACATCACCTCCGACCTTTGCCTTCACCAAGCTTATGTTGTACTCTGTCTGTAAACCTAAATATTTCCCTGAGAAGGCCAGTGTGTTGACATGGCATGAGGGAGGCCTTTATCCAGCGGTAGTTTTTCGAAGGGATGCAACGTCACGTGCTGTTTTTTTCAACGTTGTAAATTACGGTTATAGACTGACAGTAATCATAGAACATTCATAATTGAATAAAGATGGCTGTGGAAAGTTAAGGCTTAAGATACATGAGCAAAACAAAAGTAATGTACAGCAAGTGCGCTCAACAAAGATATTTTCTTAAGGGGCACAACAGCGAAACAAATCGGACCGTCTATGCCGAGGGGCTACCCGAGCTAACTTAATTACTGAAGGTGGACCGAGATACCAAAGTGATTAAAGCAGCGAGCTTCAGCAGCGTGGAGTGCTGATGGTTAACTTAACCTGATCGTTATGTTCCAGTGCGGGTACTATTAATCGCAGTACTGCAAATGACTGTAAGGTGAATCATCGTGCTACTGCAGTGTATACCTAACGAACATTGTAATTGTACGAGTTTACTGCACTTTTATTAGTTACAGCCCTATATATCAATATCTACCCATCTATCCACTGGTGGATGCAAGTCTTCCCACGCTGTGTTTCGCATGGGATGTCATGGATTATTTGACCATACTTCCCCACGCTGGTCAGTGCGGGTTGATGATGGGCCTAGCGCCAGTCAAGATTATAATTTACCGCTAATTTTAGCCGTGACTAGGAATGGAACTTACGTGCCTGGCCTCAGCCCCGTGTGATAATCGCTGTGCCACTATTCTTTAATTTAAATGTCATCAGGGTAAATGTAGGACATGACTTGATTGAATGAGAAGTCCGCTCACTGCCGTGTTGTATCTTAAAATACAGATTCCCCCCATCACCACTATAGGCGTAATAGAATGTTGCGGAAAGCGCTGTTAGCGAGCACCTATTAAGGCCAACACGGCACACAATGGGGGTGGGTGTCCAGCACCATGCCCGGCCGCCTTTGTCCCCCTGTGCTGATGTTTGCACCCCGCAAGCAGGTACTGTACTCCTTCGAGGCTGAGTCGATCTAGGAGGAGGCGGAGGAGCTGCTCAGATTACCGTCACCGATGTTGGCCGTGAGCGGGGGAATGGAACTCGTGTGGCCGGGTTCGCAGCGTCAGCGTCAGCGCTAACCACGACGCTACCGCTCCGCACACAACGTGTGTGGTTCACACACACACACACACTGTGTGGTTCACACACACACAGTGTGGTTCACACACACACACTGTGTGGTTCTCACACACACACAGTGTGGTTCGCACACACACACAGTGTGGTTCTCACACACACACACTGTGTGGTTCTCACACACACACACAGTGTGGTTCTCACACACACACTGTGTGGTTCGCACATATACAGTGTGTGGTTCTCACACACACACACACACACGTGTGTGGTTCACACACACACACACACACGTGTGTGGTTCACACACACGTGTGTGCTACACACACATACACTGTGTGGTTCTCACGCACACACACACACTGTGCCACACGGTGACATTGGTATTCCAAGTCCTGCCTCTGCGCCTCTCGCCGCGACGTGCGGATGGATGTCTCTGACTCTCACTCACGCACAGCGGCAGATGCGCTTGCTGGCTCGTGCGCCAGGCTCCGCTACATTACACGTAACACACGGGCATTTTCTGTTGTTGGTTGCGTTTATTCTACAGCACGTGGCTTAATTTCTCGTGGAATGTTTTGCGAGGGCACCCTCCCTCGCCCGCAACTACTGCGAGACAGCCCCCGCTTCCCGTGAGGTGAAATACTTTTCAGGAGCTCCGGTTAAAATCACAAGCCCCAGATTGTCAGCACCCCATCCGCTGGCCCTGATAAACTCCGAAGTGTTTGTTGGTGTTGTGCCCGATTTTTTTTTAAACCCCCCCCCCCCCTCTTGCGTCGCGGGAGAATCGGGCGAGATGTGTGCTCGCCTCTTCAAAAAAAAAACGATCCATCCCGCGCACTCCGATGCAGACACGGGGCTCGAATGCAGAATGTCAGTCCCCGCAGGAGGATTCGAACACCGCGCTACAGATGTTGCCTCTCGAAAGCGGCATGACTTGAAACATATTTGTCACAGCCATTGAGTCTCACGCTGTGGTGTCCTTGATATATTAAAAACTGTGCGACTGGATTGGCGGGCGCTCAGGGTAGAGAGTGGTGGTTGGTGCCATGGGCGAGCCCACTGCCGCTATATGTTATTATTCACCCAACTGATGCTGGGTAGGTGACCCCCACTGGTACTCGCTCGGGTGGTTAAGTATGGGGAGGGGGGGTGAGATGACAGCCCCCCAGTGCAATGATGAACTCGGCATGAGCGAAACCTGCATCCGGCAAGTGGCCTGCTAATTACATTACAGCTCACGCGTTAATTACTCAACATTTAATACTGGCAAGTATCACAACACAAAACAATACGTATATTCACTTGGGGTCGTGGATAGCTGTACTAATAAACATGTATCGCCGTGTACTGTGTTGACATATGGAGCAGTGTACACTTAGAGACGTGCAGCGTGGCGCTTCTCCGTGCGATGAGTTGGGAAACAGCAGCAGCAGCAGTAGTCGCAGCGACTGTGCGAGAATGACAATTGTGGTCGATACTGTGTCGGTCCACTGCCGTCGTGTAAAGGCGTGCACAACCAAGACTCCTGCGGGCTCGTATATAGGCTACTGTATGCCGTAGTGCCCCTCCATCCCTTCCCGGCTCCCTCCTGCTTTGTATAATTAACACGCAGTGGCAATCAATAAGGCACAAGGCACGCGAGCCGCGTACGATGAGCGCACATTATTTTTTTGACATACGCACGCACGTACTGCAATTGCGCACATATACATGCACAATGTTTGCATACAGAACGACACGATTGATGCTCACACACACAACCGTGTAGTTATTCAATCACGTATGTAGATTGTGTGTGTGTGTGTGTTCTTAAGACGCTGTGGGGAAAAAAATTATCGGGCTCCGCGCTCCGGAGCGCAGCGCACCGTGAGATGCGTCCTCCATCACAATGGCTCCTCGTCTCATCCAGCACGACCTCCTCCCTCCAATGGATGCACAATGCGGCTCTCAGATCCCTCCCTCCCTCCGCCCGAGTCTGGCTCCTCCTGCTGTGGTGGTGGTGGGGCAGTGATTCCCTCATTCCTCCCAACCCCCCTCTTTC
Source organism: Entosphenus tridentatus (assembly GCA_014621495.2). NCBI lineage: Eukaryota > Metazoa > Chordata > Hyperoartia > Petromyzontiformes > Petromyzontidae > Entosphenus > Entosphenus tridentatus. The sequence continues at coordinate 3,288,593 of CM025658.2, forward strand.
GCCCCATCGCCCATCCGTCCCATCCAAGCAAGCCACTGCCCCCGCCTCCATCCCCTTGTCTCTCCCTCCCTCCCCACCCACCCACACACGCCAGCCACAGCTCCCACCCACCCGACAACCATCCCGCCCGCCCCTAGCTTATCTCAAGTGCGGCTCGTTTCTAGCGGAGTTCAGTGCGGGACGGGGCGTGCATCCCGCGCCGAGTTGCGTGGCCAACATCGGGAATTGGTCCCATGCAACGCCGACCTTGCTGCCGCGACTTAGAGCATCGTCGTCGTCGTCGTTATCATCGCCAGATACCCACTGTGTGGTGTGTGTGTGTGCATCGAGATAAACACAATCAGCCGCAATGGGTCAGTAGGCTTCATTGAATTGTTAAAGCGCAAGAAGATTTCGTCCGAGCGCATTTGCGGCGGGGGACGGTGGAGTGACTTGGGATAAAGCGCTCGCTCTGGTCGTCGAGAAGGAAGGAAGGAAGAAGGGAAGGAAGGAAGGAAGAAGGGAAGGACTGACAGAAGCACGAGAGGAAAAGACACAGACGTGAGCTCATACAACTGAACGCACGGGCAAACAGGAGCGAGGCGCTTGCGCGGTAGTGAGGGGGGGGGGGTTTGCCTGAAGCTCCTCGTATCTCATCCTGCACCGCTCTTCGCCACAGCGCCTCAGTCCCTGCTACTCGCCTCCCCGGCTCGGTGTTTCTGCTCTCCGAGGGGTAAGTTGTGCTATAGACGCGTGCCAACATCTGCCTCCAATTGATGCGCTCGCGGCTGGTGATGCAGCCGACGTTCTGGATGTTCCGAGACAATTGTCCCTCCGCTGTGCGTGTGTGTGCGTTTGCGCACCTTAAGGTGCACCTAGCCTGGCACAAGCGCCGTGAATGACGTCTTCGCCACTTAGTGGCGGACGGCGGTTGTTGTTGTTTTGCTCCGTGATGGAGAGTTGTGTGTGTGTGTGGGTTTTTTTTCTTTAAGCTTCGTGCCAACCCATGCTGTGAAATCCGACTGTCAATCCGAATGCTTGTCTATGCATAAGTGCCTGGGTGCCAGTTTGTGTGGCATTGCTTGTTGTTGTGTGCGCGCGTTACCAAATCTCCTTCTTTAGATTTGCGTGTTTGTACCTTCTGATGATGTTTGTGTGCGCGTGTGCGCATATGCATGGGTAGGTGTGCGTGCGTGCGTGTCTATGTAGAGGAGCGGTAGTGTGGCGGTTAGCGCGCAGCGCTACGAACCTGGCGACCCGAGTTCGATTCCCACTCACGGCCAACACCAAGTGACGATTATCGGAACCGGTGCTGGGCCTCCTCTAGGTCGACTCAGCCTCAAACGAGTACCCGGTGCGATGTGTGAACATCGCCACTAGGGGAGACAAAGGCGGTCGGGCGTGTTTCTGGCCGCCCCACCCCGTCGTGTGCCTTGCTGGCCTCTCATAAGCGCTCGCAAACAGCACTTGCCCCAACAGTCTGTTAAGGCTATCCGGGGGATCTTTGTCTTTGTTTATGAATGCTCTGTGTTCACTGTATTTAAATACCCCCTGCGTCCGTTCGCAGTGTTGTATGTGAGAAGCCTGCAACCATCCATGGGCGGCGTAGCTGCCTTTGGGGGTCCAAATAATGGGCTGTTCTGATGATTTGTTCTCTGCACGAGCTGCTCTTCGTCAGAGCCGGCAAAGTGAGAAGCGATTGAAATAAGAGAAGGGTTAAAAATAAATTGCAATCATTGATTAATGAGGCAAAAAAAAACAATCTGAGCAATTTCTCAATCATCGTATACAATATCGCCGGCATTTGAAATGGTAATTTACGTTATTTCAAATCGAGGCAATCATTTCTCCCCAAGTTTTATTTTTGTTACACTAAATTCTGACGGCGTCATACGCTGCATACTAAAATCTTTCAATTGAATTGAGTAAACAGCCCAAATACGCCATTTAACAGCAAATCAATATCGTTTTGCACCTGAAGTCATTTTTATTTAAAACAAAGTGGGGGCAGATTTTGTCTCGTGTCAAACGAGCAACGACAACAAGAAAACCACCCCTGAAAATGTTAAGTTGACAGCTAATTAATACATTTTGCGGTCTTATAGAACATACGTGTGAAATCTAGGATGACATTTGGAAACTGTCCACGTGTGATATGAGTGAATCCATCAGGCGCACACCTCAATGAGATCCTCGGTCTCAGAGTTCATGCCTTGCAAACCATCTCGGGTCAAGTTAGAATGCCCACGTGCATAATTATGCGTCACAATCGCCACGGGTTCTCAATTACATCTTCACGACAAGTATACGTGGATATGTGTGTGTGTACACTCTTCACCTGGGCTTGTTGGTGTACAGTAAGCAAGTAAGTCGTAATGGCCACGGGGTGTGCACCCACCGTGTGAGATGTGATCGTGTTGACAATAATTGTTTGAGCCCTCTCTATTGTTTGACACGATTATAAGGTCCGCATTACACGGGCACTTAAATTGTACAGCCCTTTTATAAGTGGGATAATTGGCGTGGGTATGGGTGGGACTTAATTTAAAATCCCAAAATCACCAAATGCAACGATTCATAATTTGATGTGACGACTTTTAATACGTTTTATACCTATTTAATTTTAATTACGCTGTTTAAGCTTGACACAACAAAACTACTAAACTGTGCTGGCTCCCAGCGGAGGACCATTATTTTGTCCAGAAGTTCAAAGAAAAACAAGAAAATCTTAAAACATAAAATTGCTCGATAATAACCGCCAGTTACTTCACCTAGTATCACAGAAAACAAACAAACCCGTGATCGTCACACACTCATGTTGGAGGCAATGCCCCACCGAGAGCGGCGGATACAATTAGGACAAGCTTGGGTCCCATGCGATTCATGAAAAATCAACGTTATTAGCTCTCAGTAGATTATTACCGTGTTTGAGTCTGCCCTAGTGGCAACGAAGGTAAAGGCAGTCGGTTCACACGTGGGCTGCGTAAGCCCCCGAGATTAATCCCTGCAGGATATCAGCAAAACCACAGCAAAGATTCATGTCGGAGGAGGAGATAAGGCGTGGAAGGCGTCTGTTCCCCACACGTTTTACTAGGGCATTGCCTAGCGGCGCACGATGCGAGTATCCGATCGTGTCCTATATCTCTCCAGCCCATGGCAGCTGTGCGTTGACTGCAAAGGCACATTGTGTTGCCAAATCTGGCAAATGTAACGTGGACATGCAAATAAATAAACAAGCAAACGCACCATCTAGAATAAAGACTACAACGAAACAAAAACGACAACTGAATTGCAGTGTAGTCGTGCAACTGACCGATCAGTGAGTTAAGTGAATTAGAGCCAAGAATGTTTTGGGACAATTCAGGACGTTTTCTTATAAAGCAATGAAGGTGTGGTCTGCACCATGTGCCCAGGTAACCGTGGAGGAGGTGCTCCTCTTGAGTAGCAGTTGGTCGTAAAAGGTGATTGGGAAGAGAAATGGTGGTTGAGGAAAGCTGTCGATATTTTTGTATCACCTCAATATAGGAATCAAACTGGGTCGGTCTGGATACTGAGTCCAGCCGTGCTTGCCTTCTCGCCCAAGTCGGCTCGACAATTTAATTGAGCCAGTGAATTAAGTCATACATTTCCCTTCAAAGAGCACGGCGGCTGGCTGTGTTGTGGCGGACACATTTTCAGAGCTTGCAATCGGAAAGGGGAATGGGTTAAAAAACAAATCTCACATCTCTGGCATTAAATTACATTAACGCTGAGTGTGCATGTGACTCTGGGCGAATGGGTTACTGATGCTTGTCCGATTGGACTTTGCGTGGCAAAGGGACGAGAACGCCCCACGATGAGCCGCTCGCGAAGTGGGCGAATAAATACTGAATAGCGTTGGCCATTAGTGTATCGGCCTGCTAAGAGGGCCGGTCTTTGGGCAGATAAATAGTGGATGGGGCTGTCGACAGAAATCCGTCAGCTTGCCTAAACGCCCACCGGTGGGTCGAGGCGTCCCGTTGAGTCCCGTTCTCCGTGAGCAGCAGGTCCTCGCTCGAATTGCACGCCCACCTTGCAACCCGCTCAACTTCGTAGCCGCTAATTACGAGGCTGGCTTCGCTTAATGGGTACCCAATTAATGCATTTGATGTGCAGATTTCGGAGGGCGACATGAAAGTGTAAGGCGAGGGAAATGCATCTGCGGCGCGCGCGAAAAATGTGGGTCGCGGGTTTAACGCGTTGGGAAACCATTCATCGTGCATCATTTGCGCGCATGCGGTTATACACATGGCATGTTAGCGTCGCATAAGTCTAGTTATTCTGTGTGCCCTGATAGAGCATAGCCTGTGCCATATTGCGGTATGTGGTGTTCCAGCAGGAGGGCGTTCATGTGGACATATAATGTAACAAACAAGGCTCAACAACAGGGGCCAATGGGTTTTATTTAAAGTGTAGCGACTCGTGCATCACCCGTTGTGTTGAGGCTACGGTGTAGCCGGTAGCGCAGCGACACGCGGTCCAGCAGCCGTCTGAGTTGCGTTTGTTGGCGCTTGCGTTATGATGGGGGGGGGGGGGCGTGCGAGCCTTGCACTGTGCGTCGTGAGACCTGGCCCCGGACACGCCGGGCTCACGGTTGTGTTTGGGCGGTCGCGACTTACAAACAAAAAAAGGGCATTGGCGCTTAATAGCCAGGTGGCCTAACCGGCGCTGCCCATTCACAGGCAATGGATAGCAAACGAGTGAGCATCATCCACTGCTGCGCTTCCGAGTTAAAGATGAACCTGCGTTCGCTGACCCTTGCGGCAGAGGCTGATTTTCGCAGGACGTTGAAGTCCACCCTGTTCTAGTCTGTCCAGAATGGTTGGGCGTGAGCTGTAGCCGACCCACACTTTGCCCCACCGAAAAGTGATACCCCCCCCCGCCCCCCCCCCGCCCCCCCCGATTGGATTGTTGCAATATTACGGTTTGGCCATGAGGGGGCAGGGGAAGAGAGGCAACACGAACAAGTTTCCACTCCATTAAGAAGGAACTGAACACAGCTGGGCACTTGTGAGGCGGTTACTTTGGAGGTCAGATGTCTGAGCTTTATACATATATATATGTTATAAATGGGAATTTTGTGAAAAGTTTGAAAAGTTTCATCTCAGAGCAATGCCTGCAGAATGATGTTGCTGACATTTTGCTAAATATGATTCACGACTTTGATTCCTTACAACTACGACAACAAATAACGAAACAAATATAAAAATAGAGAAATCAATGCTAAAACACGAGGCGTGATTAGTATGCCGCTACTTAAACGTATGAATTGCGTGCACATGTTTCACTCGAAACAATTCCTCGCAGTTTGTATTGGCTCATACTCTCACCGCGTGTGCACAAACATCGGGAAATTGGCAGAGTCATCGGGATTCTATACGTCGGGGGACAGTTCTGCTGTTCTTCAAATCTGTGGTTGATTTTACACTTCAGTCCAGTGGGCCGCTTCTTTTTTTCGCTCGTGAGGAACTTTCATGTCCTCTGACGCACGTCGATCTGTTAGCATAATGTATGCCGTGAGATCAAAAGTAATGAATATAATAATATAATGTAAAGCTCTTCAGAGGAAGGGGATGTTTTCTTTATACTTCAGATTTATATCTAAAGTACTTTTCTAAAAGCCTCCCAGTTCGTCGTGTTTTTGCTTTGTTCGTGCTTTCTCTGTTTGACATTTAGGGTTTTTCAGAACAGTTGTTTATGACCAGTTTTTTTCAAATCTCCATGTGTCCGAATAGCTTGGCGATGTGGCCGGCCATGATAAAAAAATATTTATTAAGACACAAAAAACTTTGGAAACGAATGCATGTGTAAATAATTCATATGCCATATATAACCATATGGGATATTGCATCACAGATATATATATATTTTTTTCCCTGTGGACAAAACCAGCATAACAAAAAAACTGTTCCAGCCAGTAAAGTAATTTCCTTGCTGTCGGCAGCTAACATCTGTTGTGCACATGGATATGGGCTTAAATATTTGTTTGAAATCACACATAAATAAACTAATGCATTCATTCATTCAATAATTCATTTCGAGTCAAGAATTGCTTTTGATAAATATGGGATGCCCAACAGTGCCGGGTGGCTCATGACTTCAGTTTGCAACACAACAAACAGTACCTCTGGTTTTCAAGTTTCCAGTGTCAGATACAGTCAGATTAATGTATGATTGGAGTGTGAAGGCAACGCATGATAATCATAATATGCTGCTCCTTCACAAAATGTGAGCCTCAAGATCATTTGTTCTCCTGGAAAACTGTGTGGGCTCAAAGATGCCTGTCTGTCTGATGGCGAATGCTGATGAGGAGGTTACTGGCATATCGTTCCAGTTTCTCGATCCACCTCCACTCGGCATCGCCTGACCGTGGAAAAGCAGCGGTACCGTCTGTTGCCTCCTCCACCTGAAGCCCAAGAGCAGACACCGTTCCCAAATATGATGCCACCCACCTCACACCGATCTCTCAATGTACACAGTATATGCGATAGGATGTAATAATCATCACTGGCCGTGAGCTATCCACTGCTTGGATGAAGGTCTCGCCAAGCCGTTGCCATCTCTCACAGCCCTGCGATGCAACGATTAATTTGGTACCCGTACAGGATGCGGTGTCGTCGCTTCATCTCCTCGGTGGGCGTGATCACGGGATTGTTCCCTGCTAGCAGCAGCCACCGAACATCGCCCCTTCTAGCGACGCGTCCTGCCCAGGCCCACTCAATGCGACATCTCGAACCTGTGTTGGCTCCCTAATGAACGTGTTCCTCCTCCTGAGTCGAATTGCCAGCAATTTTGGTCTCTTTTCTCTGCCAATGTCCACGTTTCTGAGCCACATGTCATCGTATGTAATATACTCATGTATCCATAATACATGCATTTTTTTTTGACAAACAATTCACCATGCATTGGCACAGCAGTATATAAAACAACACGATTATAAATAGAATCGAATGCCCGTGGCCTTATCCGAATCTTACGGGTACCATGTCACTTCTGCTACAGACATCGCAAATTCTCATGTACTCATATGATTGAATGTGCCTGCTTGTCTATGTGGCTGGCTGAACGGTCTATTTTGCTGGCTGACTGCACAGAGGAACGGCTGGCTGGCTGGCTGGTCTGTGAGTCAGACATGACTCTTTTTTTGGCCCAATTGTTTTGGCAGATGTCTGCACAGCATTAATGCAATCCTGCATGGCTTTCGTATGTTGGGAGCAGTGGCAGATCTCGGCCCTTTTCTTGAACGCCACCGGGGCGTTCGAAGGGCCTTGTGGTATTTGCAACGTCAACAACCGTACGACAGGCAAACACCGATATCTGCTTTTGCCGTGAAATCGCAACACACAGAGCCAAAGCTTATGGCTGATATTTCAATCACTTTGTTGCGGCTACTGCGGCCTTTCTCACTCTTCAGGAAGGCGAATAAAAAAACTATATATACGTATTCCGCTCTGGTATATACTGCGTGTGAATTATCACCACTTAGCTTCACATTTTTATTGTTTTGATTTGTATCGCCAAAACCGAATTGAGTTTTCGCGATCAATATGTGCTCCCGGCTTTAAATTTTAACTCGGCGGGGGAGGGGAGAAGGACTCTGTTTTAGTAACTAAAGTTATTAACTGTCTCTCTCCAGGGACGGCGATGTGTCCTCAGGATATAGGTGAGAGCGACGTGCATTGTCGTTTGTTTTAGGGGGATGTCGTTCAGTGGCTGCTGTCCAATAAATGTGTTTACCATAACATTCTCTTCTCGAGTGTCAGCCCGCACGCTGTGTGCTTGGCTGACGAAAGCAAGGCGATGAGTTGCCTCATTCAGCGTGCGAACATCTCGAATAGACTTCGTCCAGAGGCAACGGCGAGTGAAAACGTGTTCGCTCGTGAGCATTTCGGCCCATATTAAAGCGGGATCGATTCGGATTGAAAAACGTCTATAAGTTCAATTGTACGAGTCACGGTGCATTTTACGGCATTAACGTGCTCAGCAGCAGATTGACAGCGCTTACAAATCCATCTCAAGATGCGCAGTCGTCGCTCTGGCAGGACAACCCCACACTTTCACAGCGCACATTGTTCGCAAATCACTGCCTTACCATCTTGCGCGGACACATTGGCGTGACAGGTCCCCTTGAAAGAAAAAAAAAAACCTGTCGGGGGCGTTCGTTTTCCAACAACATTTTTTTCGTCCGCTTTTCAAAGTTGCCGATTCGCATTCATCGCCAATGTCCGTCGCCGTGATCGTTCGCGCCTCTGGGACCCCACGCGCGGCCGCGGCTGAGCCCTCCAAGACGAGAGGCGAGCAGGGCCCGTCACTCGGCTCGGCTTCTGTCGCGGGCGGCGTGCGGAGCCCACCACTCCGGGGGGGGGGCCTGACTCTTTTCGTCGATCCTCGCCCTTTGCGCGCGCGCCGCTGCACGTCGGCCCCAGGCTCTCGCAGCGAATCGCGGGGGCAGCCGGCACCGGCTGTGGCTGTGGCGACACGTGCCGTGCTCGCGCGCGTTATTCCGCGGCGCCGTTCTGTCTTGCCTGGCGGTCGCGCTGTCCTCGCGACTGCTTTGGCGGTTGTTGTTTTTTTGTGCCCGCGGGCTGTGAGCAAAAATCGGGTGGCGTCGTTTGTTTTGGGGTGGGGTGGTAATGGGTGGGGGGGTCTTCTGTTTTTAAACGAAACGTCGGAGTATTTTCAAAGTGACGTTTCACTCATTTCGCACGCACGCGCGAGCAAAACAAACGAATGAACGATTACGACAACAATAGTGCAGAACTACGCGAGCTGGAAAATCCCACAAGTCACGGGTATGTTTATAGCCGTCAAAAAGTCAGGTGCCGTGAGCGAGCGTCTGTTAAGGCTGGCATGGTGCTCAACGAAAGGGGGTGATGGCCCACTGCCGTGCATACCCCACCACCTTTGTCTCCCGAGGGCTGGCATCTGGCTGCACTTCACCTGCATCAGCTGTTCATTTCAGGCTGAGTTGGTTGCGTCAAGGGTCAGGCCAGAGACAGAGAGGCCTTAATAGCTGGGACCTGAATCCCAGTCGCCGGTTCCATAGCGCGGCGTAACATCCACGAGTCAACAGGATGCACGCTCACGGAGTTTGCAATCGCAACAAAAAAAAGAGAGACAGGATTACACTGAGGTTAGCAAATTCTATCTTTCGACACTCTTTCATTGTGTCATAATGCAACTCCAACACATTCCGACTTGTGTGTCGTCTCCTCGCAAGCAGTTCCTCATACGACACACACGCACAAGACGCGCTTTTTTAGGTCAAACCACGGCATGCATTGAACGGTTGCCGTTGCTGCGTTGCGCAAGCGTTAAATTGCATTTGATGGACTGCAGAATTATCGAATTAATCTTGTGTCTGAGATTAATTTCGGAGACGACCTAAAAAGCAACACACAATTGCGCTCTGACGATTATAATGGGTGTTGTTTTTATACGGAAGTTAACAGCGTTAACTGGAGTTGTTATAGAGTCATACTAGGCATCGTAAAGCAACTGCATTGCACTTATTTGAAAGGAAAACATGAAGATGTCTCGAACAATATTGTGAGGAAATAACACCATTATCGTAAAACATGTGGTTAAACATATTGGAACAAATCACTGAACAAAGACGTGCATTTCTCATTGCAGGGCGGTAATGTTTTAGTAACTGCGGTGTCTTATTGCTGAATAAAAAATAAACATTAAATACATGTTGCAGTTTAACATTTCTCACGCAGAAATCAGTGCAATTAAGATTGCGAGCGTTATTATCCTAAAGTCTGACGAGCATCAAGAGGCAGGGACACCTTAAGGGTAAACGATTTGGGGTGAGTTTGCTTTTCTGTCCTATTCAATTCCAGTTTGTTGAAGCAGATTTTCATCTATACAGCATACAATAAACAAATAAATAAGCGTTACGATATATCTATTTTGTGAATAATAGCGAGTATCTATCTCGTGATACGTGCATCGAATTGCATTCGTAAATATTGTATGACTTTCATTGTGTATAATTTGAATGTATTGGCTTAATGTGACCCCTGCAGCCTCTGGAGTCTGCTAGAGTCAAAGACATATGAAAATAAAAATATATATTTTGAATCGGATCATGACTGTGGATAACGACAATTGATCAAATCGCCGTCAGGCTAAATTGCTGCACGCCAAAAAGCACAACACTCTGGGCGTTTGAATGGCAGCATCTGCACGCAGAGTTGGTAGAGCAACAGCTCCTCCCAACTTCACATTCGTGAGCGCCTGAGTTCAAAGATCAAATCAGTCCATCATCCCTGGAAACATGACCATCACCGTGTAAAAAAGCATTTGTCAATAACACTGCGAAAACAATATATAATAAATGACATATCTGGCAATGGCGATTTTTTTTTACAGCACTTGGCCTCTCTATGTGCTCTAAAGAAGGACCATTGCCTGAAACATTCTTAATGCCGCACCACCCTAAATAATTTGTTAAATCACATAATGAAGATCAGCAGTGCTCATCTTATGGACGACCTGTCCTCTGTCATAGAAATGTTAAATGTTCACCCCCTGGCTTAGGACTTACATTGGTGATGGCATTCCCCATTCCTCACGTGAGCTTGGGAACAATGTAGCATTGCATTTTAAGACAGATCTGAGCAAACTCGATATGTTACGCACAGCATAAACCATGGATAGCAGAGGTGAGTATATACTTCGTGTTGTCAAATTATCATGAGATTACATATATTTTTGTTACATTTTTCCATGACTATAATAAACAAAACAAAAACTATAGCCATTGAAATAGTTACGGTTGTAATCTTTTTCGCTCTCTCATTTCAACACAAAAGATTGCAAGGGTTCAGTAGAATTTGTACCCAATAGATTGTTCCCTTTCTCGCTGGGTAATTGCCACATCTATTCATGCCCCGTTTCAGAGTAACAGATGTCCATTCAGCAGACGGCCACATCGAGTACAATTTGTTCAGTGTCTGCTGCTCCGATGGGTGTGTCTGCCGTGTTTTGTCACTTGAGGAAATTAGGGCCGAGGAGAGAGAGAGCGAGAGGGGGGGGGGACATTCTGACGCACAAAACGGCGGTGGCGTGGTGGACTCTGACGACGTGGGGAGGTTGACAGCTCTGAGGCCGCAGTGAGAATGTGTAACTTCAGACACGATTTCCGAAAGCCTGAAGGATTTTGGCACTCGTGGTCTGCTAAAGTCTTTTTTTGTTATGGCTGCCGTTAGGCTCACAAATAAATATAGCATGTAAATTAAAGCCTCACCCATCCCACCACTCGCAAGAAATAAGCCATTGAATGAGCATTCACCGCATAATACGCCGTGGATGCTTTTTCTCTTCACGCAGCGGGCAAAAACAAGATTATGTTCAGAGATTGGCAGAACAACAGTAGTAGTCACAGTAGTAGCAATAATAAGTGACACCCTAAGGGTGGCTTTGCAAGCCAGGATCGTAGTAAGTGCTCGCCTCTGTAAAGAAGCTGTGCTGCTTTGAGTTCCCTCTATGTCCGTCTTGGTAACGTATTGAGGCAGTTTTTTCTCCCCCAGGGTGTTGTGACTCACATCTTTAATCAGTAGACTTTGAGGAAGGGTTGGTGGTTCGAGCAGAAGTCACGCGCCTGAGACATGCGCCCATAAAGCAGCGAGGAGGAATTACAGCAAGTAGATTCATGTCAATCTGTGTGTAATATATGCATGGGTTATGCCCGGCATGCCCAGCATTTTTTTCTCTCACGCGTGCAAAATGAAAAAAATATTTGCAAACACCTTATCGAACATTGTATATATTTATTTGTGTGTGTGTGTGTGTGAATGTACAAGGGTTATAGAGGACTGAATGAGAATTTCATGACTCTGTCAAAAAATAAACGGGGAGGGGTAGGGGTGCGTGGAGGTCAGGCGTAGTGCCGAGGCTACACGAGGAAATGAAACGAGAAAGAACGAGTGTTTACTGGTGTCCTGGCCTTGTCGTCTGGCCGTTATGACGATCCGCATACAGTGGGCGTTGCACGCACACATGCACTTGCCCGCGTATTTTCCTGCGAGCGTGCACGAGCGCGCGCGCACATGAGCGCGCTCGTGCACGCTCGCAGGAAAATAACTCCGGATAAAAAAAAGTAATACTGCATTGTCAAGTCCTGTGTATAGAACTCATTTCCCGGCCCCCTTTCAAGCAAAACAGTATTTTGGATAGCCACTTACCAATACACAATTCATGGGGGATTACTTTTTTTTTTGTAATATCAAGAGGAAAAATACTTAAGAGATCTGCCCTGCACAGAAATAGCACGAGTAATAACGGTAAAAACAACAACAATAATCTCTAATGGCAGTGTTTGGATTTATTGCATTTTATTTTTTCAGTCTTTAACAATATTTTACGTAGGATGCTCTGCTATGAAGTTTATAAAATTTTATAACTTGTGCCCCTGTAGAATTTTCTGGAGGCTGATGTAAAAAAAAGATGACGTTTGACCCCCTAGAATTGTTTGTCGTTTCAAAAGTTTATTTTCAGTCTCAGATGTCTGCAAAGTCAAAGATTCCCCATAAAGCCTTTACCAGGCTGTTAGGGCATGTGCTGTTAGCGAGGACGTATGAAGGCCGTCACATAAAAGGGTGAGTGGCCAGCACCACGCCCGGCCGCCTTTGTCTCTCCAGTGGTAATGTTTAAACACCGCGCACCAGGTACCAATTTGAGGCTGAGTCGACCTAGGGGGGAGGCCCAGGACCGCTTCAGATGATCGTCACTGTTGTTGGCCTTGAGCGGGAATCGAACTTGGGTCGCCGGGTCCATAGCTCAGTGTGCTAACAGACGCATCTCCAGACGCACTTTCACACTTCGATGTGTAAGCACTTGTCTTGTAAGCTTCTTTGCAATTAAATCCAATTACATCTAATGCATCTTTATTTAGACCGGTGAAATTAATTTCGGAATGAATTGAGTGATGAGAATTTGGTGTTACTGGTCAAACGACAATTATCCTTTTGGGGTTCATTTAAGCTATTGAAACCTTCGGCCACGTTGATGGGCAGTTGTTGGAACTTAAATGTGCCATTGTGGATGTATAACATGAGACACCTGAAGGCAATGTAATATCAGCTTTATGAAGGCAATATTTAAATATATATAAAGCACTTATTGCAAGTAGATGAAAGCTAAAAAAGCAAACCCCAACCAATTTAATTTCAACTTTGAATTGGAATTACAATTTATTCAAATTACTCTAAGCTTGATGTGTAAACAGGCCAACATCACAGACATGGATCTGTGAGCCTGGATCTCTGACCGTGGATCTGTGAG
>CM025658.2:3301892-3319635 GCA_014621495.2 Entosphenus tridentatus
AGTGTGGATCTGTGAGTGTGGATCTGTGAGTGTGGATCTGTGAGTGTAGATCTGTGAGTGTGGATCTCTGAGTGTGGATCTCTGAGTGTGAATCTCTGAGTGTGGATCTGTGAGTCTGGATCTCTGACCGTGGATCTCTGAGTGTGGATCTCTGAGTGTGGATCTCTGAGTGTGGTTTTATGAGTCTGGATTTGTGAACGTGCCTCTATGAGTCTAGATTTGTGAGCGTGCTCAAATGCTTACAGTTTTCTGAGCACAGCGTGCCAGATCAAACTTGTCTCATCTAGGGCAGTAAGTCTACGTGAGCGAGATTACTGATTCAGTCACTAATGAGTCTAATTAGAACACGGCTGTCTTTGTAGTAATTAATAGTAAGCAAAAAAATGCATACATTATACATGAATGACACACCAGCCTAGACTTGGGACTTATTGTGGCATTTTTGTTTCACAATAAGCATTTAAATTGCAGCATAATTAACTTAAAATAAAGATATATGGTTCTTACTTAGCATGCAAATTACAAGAATTAGCAATGTCATGTATTTGTGGCAGAGCACCTTGAAAGTCATGGGCTAATGCAATTCTCGCAATGTGTGCCTTTGGCTTGCTAACTTTGTGTGATAATGACAACACCAACAACTTCGGAAAGAAACATGGGCATCTTAGCGGAATTACATTTGTAAACAGCTGCTTGCTATGCATCCTGAATCGTTGCGCCCTACACTTGTACTGCATGGGCCATACGATAGCAAACAAACACAACTAGAACATTAACGGTAATGATTGGACTTCCGAACAATTCCCAGAGTTTACTTCACTGCAATTTAGTTCTCGTCAATTTGTCTGCTAATTCGGAAGAGCGCTCGTTGTGCTAGATCGGCTCGGTCATTTGTGTCGTTCCTGGGAGGGATACCATTTCTGCTGGAGCATCATCTACAATGGTTGCCTGCTGTTTCGATGTGCAGGAGGGTGCGACTGTGGGACGAGCGGTGGCAAGGGTGTGAGTTTCACGATCCTGGTACGTCCCCGAAACTGCATGCTGACATCAAGAGGTCTACTCAACCCACGTCTGCCGCTAGAGCTAAGACACTGCTGGTAAGAATAACTCCCATCGGACACCTTTGAAATACAGTATTCACGTATGCCACAGATTGTGTTTGTATATGGCTCGTGTGTAACTGAGATAAGTGCGACACAATGTCTCAAAAACAAAACGGAAATCTGTGTTGGCTCACCGGTTATCCGTGGTGGCTTAAATCCCGGTTACCAGAGTTATATTCCTGGCCACGACACAAAATAAGTGGTAAGTGATATCACCCCCACCCCCCTCCTCTTCATTAACACGCACTGGCCAACGTGGTGAGATATGATTAAACAACAAAAAACACCCATGACAGTCATTGCCTGGGCATGCCTTCATCTATAGTTGCATTGAGAACGGCATGGATCTATGTATTTATTCATCACACAATTATGGGTGCAACTAGAGAGTGACTCTGTACTGATGTTTGCACATTCTCATTTATCATGCAAATTCCGCAAACAAAATAGGGCAATTGCGAGGAAAATGACACACAGTCAAGAAAACAATTAAAACAACTAATCTGAGATGTAACTGATTAGGAGAGCCAATCAAACTCAAGTGCCCTTGTGGCATAGCAATGACGAGATGATCAAAGGGAAAGATGTGAGAATGAGTTCAGTGGCAGACACATTGGCGGAAAGGTGATTAAGAGCTGCACAACGCCAGTGGCATCAGCATCGGGAGCACTTATTCCAGCAGTGGATTATGCATGGCAAACAACGATCATTATTTATTAACCTTAGCCCGATCATTAGGGTCCCTCTCAATATTGTGCTGCTGCAGGAAAAAAAAATCAGATGACTGACAGAACACAGTGTCCTTGCCTTGCAGTGAGTGGGCTTTCGTTGATTCCGATGTTCAGGATATAATGGAACGTCGTTCTCAGGTGAAGGTGAATCAGTGTTGATATATCGTTAAAATGGGATTGGATGTAACAAATATTAACCACCTACCCTTGCCAATTTAACTGCCACTCGTGGATGGAAATCATCTTTCGAAAATTTCACCATCCTTTTATTCCAACATGATTTGTTTAACCTTTGTACCCCCAATGAGCTTAATGCATATGAGTATAGATCTATTATTATATTTGCACACGAATCAACCCGCAATTGTCTGTCATCAGTGATCCACTCAGCATATTAAGGTTCATACTTTAATCATGGATGTCTTCTACCTTTTTCACCCCTGAAATTTAGTGCATTAATCCAAGCAAAGATGTGCGTGGCCTTGAAATGTGGGTTGTTCTATTTTTTAAAGGGGCGATCCATTTTTTGAATGAATGAAATTAGGTAAAGTGAAGAGCAAATTGCTTGACAGATTGATTTTATAGTTTTTTCTTAAGTAATGTACTTGTTTTTTTTCTGAAAATGCGATGTGGTTTCTCAGAAGAGGAAAACATATAAGACTCAGAGCGGAACAAACAGTCTGATCAACTCAAATGTCACTAATTTACATTACGAATATTACACTCGGCAAAGACGAATGCATTTCTGTGCACGTGCCCATTGCATACAAATCCGCGCGCAAAAAATCCCAAGCATGTGCCAACGTTATACACCACGGTGACTTTTATATACCGCATCGATAAAACAAAGATCAGTAAATAAATAAACCGGTTCTCTCTCTTTCTCTTTTACGTTGAAAACTGTTTACCGTGATCGTCGTGCTTCTACGCACCCGTGTGCCCGTGCTTTACTGGCACGGCGTTTTGAAAGCCAGATCTCTTCCATCTGTCAACATTTCTTTGGCGGTGGACCTCGGACAAGGCCACCCAAGATGTAGGCCAAACTCAGCGGTAGAGGCAAACAAGAAAGAAGTAACATCTCAACTGCATGTATATATATATACACTCATTGTTCCATGAAAAAGAGAGAGCTAGAGGGGGGGGGGGGTTATGGCGTCTCAGCCAATTATTTAGCATCATCATCGTAATGGCCTTCAAAGCCTCTCTGCATCATCGCTATCGTTGCCCGCTGACCGTCGGTGTTTCTGCAGGGCTAGCTGGGGAAGATGGGGAGGTTTTTTTCCAGAAGTGGGGGGAGGATTGTGGGTAAATGCCGCCGGGCAGAGCTTTGCCCCGACGGCGGCGCCCTGCTAACGTCGTTTCGGCAGATGCTGTTTCGGTAACGGCGGAATGCATCACTCTCGGTGAAATTGGTGGACAAAATTGGTTGTCCGTAGCCCTGGGCGAGACTCGAGCGAATCTTCGCGAGCCAAGCGGCGGGATTAGTTTGTAATGTGGACGGAACCGATGCTGGGCATGTCGGAATAGTCTCAAGCAGAGCTCGAGGGTGGTAGTCGCGCCCGTTTGGTTATTTGGCAGCGGTAAGGACGTTGTTATAAACGCAGCGTTCTCGCCGTCTCTATTTACTTTAATGGGTCTCATCCCAGGACTTGGCATATAAAAGTGTCCATATTGCACTGAAATCAAGCGCAAATGCATGATTAATAAAATGAATATATTTGCATAAAGATTGCTGATTAGACCCAATTTCGCTCCAAGGAAATGCTCTGAAATCTGTGCTGGCTCCAACTGATTTTTATTAACAAAATATAGCGAACGGGTTCATGGAGGTTTCCTCGGTGGGCATTCATGTGAATGAGCAATATATGGAGCTTTTTCATATTTGTAATTTAGATTTGGAGGTTAATGGCACAACATAAAACCACATCTGCTCACCATAACTTTTATTTCCTTTGACAACCACTGGCCTTTTGTGAATATAAGGAAATCGTTGAAACGATTGAAATGCTTTAATGATAGAACAGTTTACAATTATAGAGGGGCGTAAAATGCCCCCACCCCAGCGATTCAATAGATTATGGTTCATGGTACCGATTTGTGTAAAGATTTTTTTTTACGTATTGCAGTGAATGGTAGCACCTCTAGTAGCTGCAGAGGTCAAATGAACACATTACATGCAACAAACATATTGGGATCAAAACACGTTGGATATTAAATACACGATTCAATGCACGTATTGTGAGCTTTGAGATGTTGTAATACTCTAATTGATTCCTCTTCCTCCCAACATCCCATTTATCCAAGGCTGAGCCCTATGTTGGACTCAGACAGTCAGACTGATACCGATTAAAATAATGCATGTCAACGTGACGTTTTCCATTATTAAACCCGTGGCCGCCACTGTGAATTAGCATGCCGCCATCATTGCTCTCAAACCTTGGGCTCTGCCCTGAGCAGTGGCCAAACCCATATCATCTAGTTTCAGCCAATCAGAGAGCTGATGGATAGATAGATAGTTAGATCAAGTAATGTTACGTTCGGGGTGGTGCCGTGGTGTGGTGGTTAGCACACGGGGCTTGATAACCAGAGTTCAATCTCCCAGCGAAGCAATTGGAAAACATGCTATTGAGCCCATTGATAATCTGTATCGTCATTGGCAGTTAAATATTGAATTGTAATGGGCATCTTCCCCATGATGTCACTGTTAGCACAGCGGACTTGCGATCTAGAGGTCGCCAGTTCGATCTGCTGGCATGGCAGCTGAAACAGTGTGACATTTCGATTTAAAGCTTTCGTGACTGCAGGGATTCATCTTCTTGGTTCTTTCGGTAAAGTCATGTAGAATGGAAATAATAAAATAATAAAAATAAAACATAATAAAATAATTTCACAAGTAGTACTAATCCCATATCTGCATTTCCCATAAATATGCTAAATTCCTCTTGATATGCAAATTATTTTGTCAAGGCACTCTTCCCCTTCCAACCCAGCTTATATAGATGCTCCAAGCCTGGGGTTGTTTCATTCAGACTCTGTCTTCTCGACAGACCTATTCTTCACCTGAGGACGGCTGCTTGCGTTGTAGCCGAAACGTCGTGAGAATAATTTTATTATGTTTTATTTTTATTATTTTATTATTTACATTCTACGTGACTTTACCGAAAGAACCAAGAAGACAGTGTGACATGTTTCTTAAATCCACTCCGCTTTTGTTCATCCAACAGTACGCATGTGAAGACCACATTTAGTTGATTGGCAGATCGCCTGTGATGGGGTCAATTGTGGGTACTCTCACCTCTTCCAAGACATCTGGATAGAATGGAAGAGTAGGCCAAATACCATCTAGAGGGGCTCTCTACAGCTCCATTGATTGGAGATGTGTTTTTTTTTCTGCCAGCATTGGTATGAGCATGAAATTGGAGGGCTGGACCTTGAACTTATATTGCTATGTCATTGATATGTTATATCGAATATGAAAATCCCCACAATTGAAACAAAATACTCTGCTAAGCATGGTTTTCTGCTTCTCGCCATTATTAGGATACCCACTCCTCCAGCAGTGGCATCCTTTCTTTACACATTCACTGTGAAAGGTGAAAAAAAAACTAATGTATTTTAATTGCGTACTGCATGCTATATTGTTTACCATATATATGTGCCGTTGTTAATTGCAACAGGTGATAACGCGATGAGATTAATTTATTTTCTAAGGGAAATCTCTGTAACCATAGTTGGCATTGTTTTTTTAACAGCTTTATTTTTGTTAAGTTGTCAATATATATTTTTGGAATTAATATTTGCAAATTTTCCGATTGTCAAACACATGTCCATATCACAGGGATTTTAAAGGTCACTTTTTTTGGAGAACATCACTAGTTGGGATTGTCTCCTTCAGAATCGATCAGCAACCTGGAAAATAAAAAAATCAACCCTATGTAAACTAGCCCCTTGGAAATTAGCAGCCAATGTCACATTTATATGTAATCAATACTTTTAATTCGCTCAACTTTCACACTCGCTAAATGGGATGTCTATACAATGAGAAATGAAATTTCACTTCTGTCAAACAATCTGCATATTAATTTGTGGAATGCGTTACAAAAAAACAATCTCATGCTCATGACTCACTGCCCTGCATTAAATCTTTCATCTGACACAACTTCACCTACCAAGACTATTTAAGGCACTCTCTAGTAAAGAGAAGTGATATACATGAGGTGTTACACATATACAAACGTATAAGCCGCTACTTAATTTTGATTAACCTCTTAAATTATCTGTAAGTCTAGAGAATCAGTAACTTCATAGGTTACCTGCGAATCGCTCACCCACTTCCCCAACAAAATGAACAGAGCCACCTTGTGTAAGGTGGCAATGCCGTAATTGCAGCGGAGCCCTTTTTAAATCCTTTATATTAAGTTCACTTGCTTGCTTGCTTGCGCGCTTACGACCGTGCAAATCTTTCGGTCGTTTTTAAACCCGCTTCCCGTGATCCAATCGAGCTGACATTTTGCACACAGACTCGTTGTGCGTGACAATTTATTTTCGTGAAAAAAAAATTCAAAAATGTTACACTTTTTAGGCAATTTTTTTTTATATTTAATTACCAATTGCTTAATGGTGGCAGGCAATCATCTGACCCATAGATGGCAGCCATCTCAAGCTAGAGGACGAGAGGACTCTAGCCGCCACGCATATTAAAGATTTATAGTGAAAAACTTTGTTTTTACGGGTTAATTTTTTATTGTTATTCTTCTTATGCAGCAACTCAGCTTGACATGAAACACTCAGGTGTATTTAGGTTGCTCTTAGTTTACCCTTCTCTGCGGGCACGCACGCACACACGCATTGCGTGTGATCGTTGTGCACACCGTATACGGTGGTTTCCTCGCAATTAAGGGCAAACTGAACGCGAAGCACGGTCTGCTTCACCCTGTAATGTCATTTGAAAGAGACTGTAATTAGGCTTAATTGTGTTTGCGGTGCTGGGCGCTGCCTGCCGGCTTTACCCACCGCCGTGCCAACTTTGGTCAAAAATGATGGCCGTGTCTGTCTGAGGAGGAGCCCAGCCCTGTTGTTGCACGCTGAGCATTCGTCTGAATTCTACGATGGAGGAAATTCTAGAGTGGCAAAGCGTGGCTCCCAATGAAAATTCCTCACACTGCAAATTAAGATGACCTTAACTTTACATTGTTAGTACGTTATTCTGGCTACGAGATCGTTTGTTTGCGGAGTGTTTTTTTTTACACTCCTGCCTTAATTGCAGGGCTGTTTGTGGAATTTTAATGGGGAACCTGTATCAAATAGAACATCATTCTGTGAAATAATAACAGGGTGAGCATGGCTGAGAATAAGAAATATAAATGAGACATTTAACAGCTTCAATATAAAAAAAACAAAATTCAGGTTTGCTGAATGTCACGTGCTGGTTTAAATACAATCATATCTATGTGTGTGTGTGATGGATGGTTTGAACATATTTCGACTGGTTGCTTAAAAATGAATGTTACTTCAAATTCATTTTCTAGTTTTATACATCTTTAGTGGTATCGCACTTTATTATATGATTAGCATATATAGATGGGTATTCGAACCAAACGTTGTTACATGTACGTAAAAAAGAAGCATTAATTGGACCGCTACTTTACGACGAAAAAAAAACAATGCTTCTTAAAACGAGGGCCTCTTTCGGTTGCTTGAGACTGACGCGAACAAATCGATCTCGGGCAGCCGAGGAAGTCACGTGTTAATTCCTGCAGCGGTGATGCAAGTGTGTGTG
Source organism: Entosphenus tridentatus (assembly GCA_014621495.2). Classification (NCBI taxonomy): domain Eukaryota; kingdom Metazoa; phylum Chordata; class Hyperoartia; order Petromyzontiformes; family Petromyzontidae; genus Entosphenus; species Entosphenus tridentatus. Next base: position 3,309,506 of record CM025658.2, read on the forward strand.
ATCAGACTAGCATGGGTTGCTCTTACTCCGAGGACACGCGGAGCACAAGGTGTGCGATGCGTACGGGGTCTGCGTGCGTTCGGGGAAAGGTTGTGCATTAATAAGCGATGCCGCTCGGAGAAGACTGCTCAGGTGATGGGAGAAGTGAACCGCTGTTGTAAATATTGAGGTCAACACAGCTGCCTGTGGACACATTCACCCCGAATGCATCCAATGTCATTGGACCTCTGAAGGTAAGCAGGGTTTTTGGCCTGGTCTGTACTAATTAGGTGACCACCAGGTCACACTGGGTGCAGTCGGCATGATACTTACGAAGTGTCCATAATCGGGTAGTCCAGTAATGGGCCTGGTTGCAATCACGATTCAACGCATTGAATCTATTTACGGATTTGCATCTAATTCATGCAGAGCTTCGAGTGATATCTCCTCGTATGCGACGGTTTTCTCCGGATACTCCAGCTTTATCCTCCTTGTCAACATACCCATGTACTCAACAAAGACACGGCGATTAAGCCGCGCTATTGCTGTTGTTATTATATATTAGTCTTACTCGTCTGTCTGCACGTGCGCGGGTCCATGCTGGTTTGCCAGCGCAGTGAATGCAGCTTCGTCTGTCTACTTGACATTACGCTGCGGAGTTGGATATCCTGATGATTGCATCAACCTTTCTCTCCCTCTTGACTATTCTGACTGTCTGCAAGTGTCATGTGCGTATGTGCAAGGTGCCTTCCTGGTTTCCCCTGCACATTTTGGCGCAGCATTGGAGGCCAATTACATTTCGCATTTTCGCGTCCAAAATTCGGTCATTATTTTCAAAACGCTGTCGCGCGTGCCCATTTAGTATTTGCTGCGCGTTCACGCAAGTCCATGTGCTTTTATGTGTGTGTGTGCGTGCGTGTATGTGGAACTTCTTTCGCACCGTACGTAGCCAAACGTGTGCGTGAGAGTGTGTGTGGGAGGGGGCGGTAGTGCAGTCATTAGCGCGCAGTGCTACAAACTCGGATTCTGAGCATGCCCCGGGCCGCCCTTTGGTCGTCTCAGCCTCAAATGAGTACGTGGTACAGTGCGCAAACATTGCCACCAGGGAGACAAAGGAGGTCAGGCGTGGTGGTGCTGGCCATCCACCCCCTCGTGTGCTGCGCTGGCCTGCATAGGTGCTCGCTCACAGCATTCGCCCTAAAAGTCGAAGGCTGAATGGAGGATCTTCGTCTTGTCCTGTGAGAATGAGCCAAGAACGTCAGAAACTTGCACCAAACAAAACGGGCAGTCACTCGCTGTGCTCGCGGCGTGAGCTGCTGGCAGATCAGCATCTGCAGGGCATCACATTGTCGGCCTGGCGGCGCTGGGGCCATTGTTGAATAGTTGGGCCCTGAATGGATCGATGAGGCGATGATGCGGTTTTTGCAAACTCCCATGTGCTGTGCGCATTGGGGGGGGGGGGGGGAACAGCCGCAAACACCAAAAAAACCCAGAAGAACAAGCACCAACTAACGACATCGTTACTGTCATAATAGATTCGAGTTAGCAACTCTCTTGAATTTGCTAGGCTCTCGTTAACAATTTGTGCAATAAAAAAAAATGACCAATGGGTGGGGAACTCCCAAGTGGAGCAGTGCGAGGGAAGGAGCAGGACGAGACCTCGCGGTGATTAAACGCAGGACGGCTAAGCGTGGACATCCAGGCCACTCTTGCAAAATCAGACGACATAACCCGGCGCCTTGGGTTCTCACCTGGTTCAGAAAACCAGACTCAAACTGCACATGTGCTTGCACACACACATGCACGCATGCACAGGCCGGCTCGGTCACGAGCGCATTAACATACGCAAGTAGTTGATCACATGCGCCGGAAATCTGAAATTGCTTACTCTGTGGGTTTTTTTTTGGCGTTTGGCCCTTTTCCTGTTTATTTTCGGTTAAGTACAGTCTAAATATTTCCGCTAGCCGATGAGCTCCACGACTGGGTTTGTGCGATCTCTCTGTCTCCAACACCCCCCCCCCCAGCCCAGCTCCCGCCACAACAAGAAGACCATCACACTGGCATCATTGTGGCGGCATAAAAGCAACAGTCCCGTACCAAATCAATCCACCGAACCTGGCCCCTTAAGCAATCGAGCGCGTGCAACACACTGGCAGTTCTCAGTCACAGCTCCTCACTTGTGCCACGCTCTCGCCTTTTCATGTCCTGCCCCCTCCCCCCCAAAACTCGTCGCTCATTAGCATGGAAATTAGATCATGCACACTCGCGTGCTTCTCCCAAGCGTGGAAGAAAAAAACCACAACGCGATAAGATGCTGCGTGTGACTGTGAGCAGAGGTCACGTGAAAATACTTCACGGCGCTGTAACATCGCAGTGGCCGTATGGAGACCCACGTTGCATTGCACAAAGTTTAAGCTCGGGGACGACAACAACAAAAAAGAGCGAGCACGCATTGTACGGATTATTGTCACGTTTGAGTCATTCAAGGAACTCGACGCACTCGTTCGAAAAAACACGAGTCGAAACGTCCGTGCTGTGAGTCAGACGATAAAAACACACAACGTGTCCCAGTGTGGCATCGCAGCCGTGATACGTAGCGAGACAGATAATATCACGCACACTAAAACCCGTCTGCCAATCTGGCGTCGATTGCTATGCAAGGAGAAGTCTGTCTGGCGAGATGTTTGCGTAGCTGGCGACGTTGGGGCCTTCCAGACGCTTTGCTTTTGCGAAAGAGAAATTCTGGACCTGTGCGATGTAGCAATCTGTTTAATGCAAGCTAATTGGATTCTAAGATATGACGTGCGCACATTTAGAGGACAAGCAGATGTCTATTGGAGACGGTGCAGTATTCAGGTTACTGGCCTATCTGTGCAGAGCTCTAAGTCGTCTGCCCTTCGTACGTTTCCACCGGAAAGCTTACCTGGACTGCATTCGACAGGCAAACGGGATTGTTTGGTGATGCGGCACTGGGTGCACAATCACAATTAACGGGGGGTGGGGTGTGGTGGGGGGGAATAAACATATTCGTCAACAACACCGTGGCTTTGAAAGATAAAGGGACATTCTTCATAGCGCGCACAGGCCAGAGAGACAGAGTGGATAATAAGAGTTGGAGACTGCACTTTACACCATGGGGCCTAATAGGAATTACATTTTTTTATGACAAACTGTTCATAAATAGCTCATGAATATTTACCTCACAGTAGCTTTTGAGTAATTCAAAGAAGAAATTGGCCAAGTAGGACCGTAATATATTTTTATTTTTTGTTAAAAAAAAAAATTCCCAACAAGGCTGAGTCTGAATATATTTTTGTTTACATGTGTCCTTAATTGGGATATTTGGCCATTTCCTGTTTAAGGAGTGGGTTGTGTGTGAGAGGAAACTACAGCAGTCGGAGAAAAAAAACGCACACAGAAGAGAAGAACACTTAAAGGTCTGCACAGATGGATCCACGAATGAACCCACTTGCTCTACTCCCATAATCTGGCCACCTCTCATGTCTGTAAATTGTAATTTTATGATTATTATAGAAAATACGACTACAGTCATTATAAAATATTTATCCCACGAAGCAAAATTATCCAAATCAAAGCGAATTTGACAATTGTCACGAACAAAAAATCCGCGGATATTTATCCCCACCCCAGAAAAATATAAAATGTTGGCAACACGAGGAAAGCAAGAAAGAAAAAACACCTGACATCAATAAAACGTATTCCCTGCCCCATTATTTCATTCCCCCACCCCCCCAGTTTCCCCCCCCCCACCCCAAATCTCAGTGGGCAGCAAATGTTGGAAGCGTGCGCGAGGCACGAGTGGGGGAAATGAGAAACTGTCGCGCCGGCCACGCGATGTTTTATTTAACGCCAAAAACCCGCTGGGGGGTGGGCGAGGAGGAGGAGGAGGAGGGGGGGAGGGGGCTTCATGCCGTGGGTGGCGCGCTCGCGCCGGGAAGCCCGGCTCGCCGCGGCCACCGCTGCGCCGATTGTGACGACCGTGCGACGCGTGATGACCGTGTGATGGACACACGAACGCCGGCCACGGCCGAGGCCTCGTGTAGTAATGGATTAGGGACTAATAGAGCCACACCTCTGAATACGCACGCGAACCCTAACTGGGGTGTCCGGGAGATTACGCCTCGCAGGGCGTTTGCGTGTCTCGGTTGCGTAATTTGTCGGGCGATGATTTGCAGTACACGGTCGTGCGCGTCGCGAGCGAGCGGGGGGGGGGGGGTCTCGCGTTGTCTCGGATGTCCAATTACATATTTACATTGTCGGTTTGTGACGGGATCCATGGAGTTGTTGTGACAACCTGCGAAGACACGTGGGGAACGTCTCTCTCTCTCTCTGTAATTGGTGTAACAAGATGCGCGCGTGTACGGCACATCCGATTAGCACGGTTGGCTACGTACGGTGCGAAAGAAGTTCAACGTACGTGCATACGGCTTAGTAGATCGTGTCCGATTATTGTCATTTGAGCTTTATTTACCTGCCACATGTTTCATTGATATGATTAGAGCAGCGTTAATCGTGTGTACGATGCGAATCACTGTTTAATTCGATCCAAATATCATTTACCAGATTCTACTCGGCGGTAGCTTCGCTGCTGTGTCTGCGCTTCCGAAAAAAGCACTGACTTTTCTTTTTGCAATGATGCATTTTTGCTGTTGTTTTACACTGACGCTGATTTACATTGTACAGGTGTCCCTCGCTTATTGCGGTTTCGGTTTGTGCGGTCTCGCGTACATGCGGCTCCCCAATTTCTGCCCTAAAATGTTCCAAATGCCGTTTGAAGTCACTCACGCGCGGCTCTGCGGTCGGGCGTGGGACAGCACCGTGTGTGTGTGTGCGCGTGTGCCAACTGTAATGGGGAGCGGTGGTGTAGTGGTTAGCGCTACGCTGCGCTACGAACCCAGTGGCTCGAGTTCGATGCCCACTCACGGCCAACATCGGTGATTATTATCTCAACCGGTCCTGGGCCTCCACTAGGTCGACTCAGCCTGAAATGAGTACCTGGTGCGATGTGTAAGGCGGCCGGGCGTGGTGCTGGCCACCCACCCCCACCTGTGCCGTTCCGGCCTTCATAGGTGCTTGCTAACTGCACTTGTCCCAGCAGTCTGTATAAGGCTACACGGGGGCTCTTTGCCCTTGGCCATTATTGCGTGCGCTACTTGCCAGGCAGCTGTCTCGTGCTGTTGCGCTTTGTGCAGCCTTTAGTTGGAACGCGTCTACCGCATACAGCGAGGTTACAGTAATTAAAAACAAATAACATCCTCCCCGCCTGCTGCATAGGTGTGAAATAGTGTAAGCCATCCGCATACACTCCGGTGGGTGTCGTCTGCGTGTGTAAGGAGTGAGAACATGCACAATGGTAACTATCCACACATGCGTCGTCTTGCTGTAAGAATATCAAATTTCTCACACAAAAGCTACTTGAGAGAGGGAGGAGAAAAAAACCCAATCAAATTGCCATTATGCATGCTCTCTGCACTCACGCTGCAAGCCAGGGTTGGTCCGTGGATTCGTCCTGTCGTTGTGGAAACATTTACATATACGAGCACAATGCACATGCTTGATTACATTTGGGTGAAGACGGTGATGTCCGCTTTCTATATAATTGTTTTGCTTCTTGTCCATTCATTCGTTTTATATCTGGCGTTAAAAGCTAACGTTGAGCTCCGCGTGCAGTATCTGTCACGGGGTTTCTCAAGTTCCAGTCCCGAGGACCCATCACAGTAGGCATTTCCACAATCGTAACAACAACAATAATATTTAGTTTGTACCCGGTAGCGTCATTCATGCTACTGCACCACGCAACACTGTGCATTCTGCAAACACGAGGACGCAAAGACTAAGATGCATTCGTCCGCGCAATGGGTGCCCGTGCATGTGGGAGCAACGCGCTCTCTGATACGAATGGGACAGATGGAGGTCAGTCTGATATTTGCTGTACCGCATTCTCTTGGCAAGCCACGGGAAGGGAATTTCTCGACCGTTTGTCTGATGCACCAACCCTCGCTGCATGGTTGCCACCACCCACCACCGTGTTCACCAATTTTGTTTCGAATTTTTTTTTTTACGTGAACCAAAAAAAAACGCGCTCAATCGTTGCACGTCGCATGATTACCGTAACAAGTTCGAAAAGAATGTCGTTTAATTTAAATTGGCACCGCTCTGCATTGCATGAGGGACACTTGTGGGCGCGCACACACAGTCTCTATCTTAATTAGGAATCGGCACCATCGTGTCGTGTGTTCTGAGCAATCATCAGACATGTGCAGCATGCAATGATTCGATTTGTATTTTAAGATATAAGAGTGGAAAGCACTTGGCGCGTAGCAATTCACCCTGACAAACGGTTGGATGGATTTTCACGGTTCGAGGTCATATTTCGATGTCCCATTTTTCCTTATTTTGTTTGTATTATTCAGTCTCATTCGTGCACTTTTTGTTCATGCCATTATCCAATCAGTTGCATATAATTTGCAGGCATCGTTAACAACCGATCCTCATGTGCACACAATTGATGCGTGCATCGCGAGCGAATGAATTTGATTTTAACTGATGAATCGGTTGTGCATCGTGATAAGCCTCGTTAAAACAAATCGCACGAGGCATTCATTTCAGCCGAAGTTGTTCTGGACTGAAGTGCAGAACATATTTCCCTCCACCGCACCACCCCACCGCTACCAAAGGATCACACTTCAACGTTTCAGCAAAGCGACATGACGCAAGAGAGCGAGCGGCTGATCAATGCTACGTTGCTGAGCAATAACCCATTTGGCCTGCAGTCCAGGCCCGCTCGTGTAAACACTACAAATCTATGACTACGTTTTTACATCGATGCGAAGTATTTATTTAAACAAATGCAGCCCTTTATCATGGGACCTCCCTTGCCAGTACCAAAATATAAGAATAGGTTTTACCCTTTCTGACGATAAAACAGGTGTTAAGATGTTCAGACACCAAACTGAAAGATGTTGCAAGGAATCATGTCTGCATTAACCACATTTACTTGTGAACATGCAAAAAAACATGCTCTGACAGTATATACATTGTCTTTGAAACTGATTGGTCCACACCAGAGACAGCTTTCTTTCGAGCCTAGTCTCAAACAGTGTTAGATCAGACGTACGGGTGGGCCTTGACATTGCCCTGGGCCTTGACAAAGCCCTTTACTTTTCTAGCAACAACAACAACAATTATTTTGAAAATAGCGCACAGACTTGCAAACCAAATAAATATGGCGATGACATGTTTTGTATTGGGTTCTCAGTCCTTCATTTGAGAAAAAAAGTAATCTCTAATGTAATGATATTGTTTGTTTGTTTAATTTACGTGAGTAAGCACTTTGTTTTCTTCATGGCTTGATGTGTTACATCATTGCACGTCCAAAATGTTGCACTTTAATAAGTCACAATGTGTGCACAAATGCAGAAATATATCCCGCAGTGCACATGCGCATTCAAAAATATTCTTCAGAGCGTAGTAATCTACCATTTATTTGCTCATGCATTGAAAGTGAAATATATCAGATCAAATCCCCGTGGTTTATTTGTCTTGATCATATTTATTTTCTTTGGGAGGTGGGCAAGAAGGGGTAGTAAGGTTTATTTCATGTCCTTGCATTCAAGTAGACATAAAAAACACACCTTTCTATTATAAATACGATTTTAAACCAAGTATTATCTAAATTTATTTAAATGACATGTTCTCAAAGTCATGTATTTTCCACTGCAGACTGCTTTTGTGTATACCAATAAGCTCACATCTCACTGGAATCAAACAACTATGCTCTTGATTTATCCACTGATTGTAAAACATTTGCAGGCAATCATTTTCTACAAAAAAGAAAACTTACTTAAATAGTCTATTAAATGAGCCATTGTGCAAAACCGTGATATTGAACAAAATTGAATCACTCCTTTCACAGTTAAAATCCCCAATAAGTCAGTTACGTGGTTTTACATTTTTATGTCATTGGTTGGGAGTTGTGTTGTTAAAAAGCGGACAAAAACTACCCCTTATTCCATACATCTGGACGAAGTGTAGAGTTGCAACAGATGCAGGCATAGACAAAGCATTGTCCCTCCTCAGTGAATGTCGCATCTGAATGCATTGAAGGGTCTGCGTCAGTTGTAACCTCTGCCCCGTCTCTGCCTGGCTACGACCACTCATTAGTCAAAGCATTATTCCTCGTAACAGGCTTCCCCTTCTGCAGACACGCTTGTTAGAGATGCAAAGTAGGAGAGATAGAGGAAAGGGAACTGTGGGAATGGTGGCGGATGGGAGGGTGGGAGGGTGGCATGGTGCAGCGAGACGCACACAATGTGGGCAGTGTGGAGGGGGGGAGGGGAGGGGGGGAGGTGTGTGGGTGGAGAGAGAGGGGCGGTGTGAAGGAGTTTGTGGGTGGCGTTGTCATAATGCACAACGCCTCGGTGGACTGCGCAGATTTCAATCGGTGACCTCACGTTCGTGCATTCTGATTTAATTTGGCACCAGCTCCCTGTAATTCTGTTACGTATTATATCACATTAGTGGAGTTTGTGTTAACATCCAATAAAATAATGTTGATAAATGAAGGGTTGGTGCCTAAATCCAACAGTTTTGCTTTGAATAACTACGGAATGCCAGCATAGCTGAAAAGCCATTTATTTGTTTCTCCATCTGTTTATTTTGGTTGTAGATCAATAGATTAAATAAAATTAGGGTACGATACAGGGCTGCACACACACACACACACACGAAAATACAATAAACAAGTTTAATAATCATAATCATTCACAGCCCTTTGCCAATCCACTACTGGATGAAGGCCTCCCCCATACTCTGTCGGTTATGGAGGTCATCTGAAGGTACTTTCTCCACATTGGTCAGTGTGGCTTGGCGAAGGTGGGACACCCAGGACCAGTGCAGATACCACTCGCTGCTGATGATATCAGCCGTGGCCCAAAATTGAACTCGGGGGGATTGGGTTCATAGTGCAGGGCGCAAACCGCCGCACTACCACTGCACCCCCACCCACAAATATGGTAACATCCATATCATCAGCCACTGTCAATCCATTGTTGGATGATAGTCTTACCAAGCCGCCACCATCTCTCACAATCCAACGATTTTACAGAATCCGTCACATAGATATTCAAATGCACAAGTATATATATCATAGCACACGTCTGACCCATTTGTCATTTTCAGTCATTAACAGGCGATTCATCATGGTAATATATATGTAACAATTTCACGTAATAGTTTTGCACAATGAATGCAATTGTTACTCTAATTTGTCATGGGAAAAAAACTCAGGCCACTTCCTGAAAGAGCATCAATCTGCCCAACTCGAAAGATGTAGGTGACGCTGTGACTGCTTGCGTCATGAAATTGTGCATTAATTGGTGCCTTAACAGAGCATCTGCTTGGCTCTTAGCCAGAGCCCCAAGTGCCCATGTGTGAGCCCTAATTGTCATGTCCATTGGGAATGTTTATTCTTCAATTAGTGGTACCTACACATTGTTTGTACTGCAAGGATAGTACATGAATGTGTATTAATTAAAATGTAACAAATGTAGACTTTTTTTGACAAGTTTATTAACATGTGAGCAGCTTAAATATTTTTCCCTTGTATTTTCGTTTGCCTTTGCACGAAAATCCAAGTGTCTTTCTTTTGCTGATTGCTTTTTGCATCCTAAAATGCAGCTTTAAGTGTTCCAAAAACATTTATTTCCCCCATTTTCAATTTCGCTGTACTTCACGAATAAAAAAAAACACGTTTTGAGAAATAAATTAGCAAAGATGTAGACAGATGAGTGAATAATTGTAAAACTTTTATGTTCAAGGAAATGGAGATCAAAAATAGTTTTTTTCAAAAGGGAGACGTTCAGAAAAGAACATCTATTGACGAGGTGAACTTTTTGGCATGTTGAAGCAAGTAGACACCCACGATTCGATTTGTAGACACAATTTCGTTTTTTTTGGAAGTACATTTAATCATCGGCACACACAGTACCAATGACATGAATAATAATAATAAAGCCTCTTCATCATAAGGACACTTGGTGATGTGTGCCAAGCAGTAAAACTACCGGCAGCAGGAGCCTTCCTTAGCTATGGGCTTTATGAGTGATGGAAAGTCCACGTTTACTCATAGG
>CM025658.2:3330183-3347901 GCA_014621495.2 Entosphenus tridentatus
AGCGGTTAGTGTAGCGGTTAGTGTAGCGGTTAGTGTAGCGGTTAGTGCGCTGCGATACGAAACCTGGCTACCCGAGTTCGATTCTCGCTCACGGCCAACATCGGTGACGATTATCTCAACCGGTCACGAGCCTCCCCTAGGTCGATTCAAATGAGTACCTGGTGCGGTGTGTAAATATCGCCTCTAGGGAGACAAAGGCGGTCGGGCGTGGTGCTGGCCACCCACCCCCTCGTGTGCCGTGCCGGCCTTCATAGGTGCTCGCTAACAGCACTTGCCCCAAGAGTCTGTCAAGGTTATACGGGGGATTGTTTTTTACTTCAAACTTTCGTGACTGCAGGAATTCATATTCTTTGGTCCTTTCGGTAAAGTCACGCTTGTGTTACGATCGAAACGTCGTGATATTTTTATTCACTTTCTTTTTTTAAAGAACCAAATTTTGTGTGTGCGTGTGTGTGTGCGCGCATTGTGTGTGTGTGTGCCTGTGTGCGTGCGTGTGTGCCTGTGTGTGCCTGTGTGTATGCGTGTGTGCGCATTGTGTGTATGTGTGCGTGCGTATGTGCCTGTGTGTGTGTGCGCGCATTGTGTGTGTGTGTGCGCACTGTGTGTGTGTGCCTGTGAGTGCGTGTGTGTGCGTGTGTGTGTGCGCACTGTGTGTGTATGCGCACTGTGTGTGCCTGTGTGAGTGTGTGTGTGTGCGCATTGTGTGTGTGTGTGTGTGCGCACTGTGTGTGCCTGTGTGAGTGTGTGTGCGCATTGTGCGTGTGTGTGTGCGTGTGTGCGTGCGCATTGTGTGTGTGTGTGTGTGCGCACTATGTGTGCCTGTGTGAGTGTGTGTGCGCACTGTGTGACTATGTGAGTGTGTGTGTGCGCATTGTGCGTGCGTGTGTGCGTGCGCACTATGTGTGCGCATTGTGTGCGTGTGTGCGCACAGTGTGTGCGTGTGTGTGTGTGCGCGCACTGTGTGTGTGCGTGTGTGCGCATTGTGCCATCGTTGCTCTGTGAGCTCGTCTCGTGGGATTTGCGGTGACAAGGCGCCTGGCCTTACGAGCTGACATGTGTGTGCGAGCCAACGAGAGTGCCCTGCTTTCCCCGGCCGTATTTGTCGCCTGTCAATTCCCGCGATGATAGCAATGGTGAGCTACGCTAACGTCTGTGAGCACATGCACACCTTTTTACTCACAGTCTTCCACGTCTCGGGGCTCCTCTGAGGCTGTGTGGGGGGGTTGAAAATAAATGTGCTACATATGTCCTGTGTATTTGTAAGAATCGTTTGTGCATGTTTATGTGCAGCCCGGTGTGTCAATCCACTGATGGATGAGAGCCTTCCCACACCAAGGAAGGCAAGTGAGGGTTATTTTAACCATTACCTCACCGTGATGGTCAGTGGGGATTTGTGAAGGTGTGGGGGGTAGCAGAACACTTTTGAGATAGTGCTGCGATGCCCTCTGCTGCTACAATTGCTTACCAAACCTATTTTATGCACAGTGTTCGATTGTGTTAGTGTCTGAGATCTGACAGAATCACAAGCATTCCATGAGATTTGGTCAAAGGCGCGTCTATAATTATATAAAATGAAAATCCACTTTTTCAGAAATGTCATCAAAGTTTAGTTTCCCTTCATTCACTGGTGGAGTTGCTTTGTTTTTCGCCCCTCGAATAATTATTCCGAACGCGCATTGTGGAATGCACACTTGCTGCTGGGATTTGTTGCCAAGGAATGTTTCTTTATTTTCTGCCTTGTGGGTATACGAGAGTTGCTGAGCGCAGCATTGTAAAAATAAGTGCCCTGTTTTCAATTGCAAAGTGTTGGATTTTTCAAGAACTGTTTTCAAAAACAATTTAGATAAAAATACATGTACGGGGACTTGTGGAAAGCCCTTAAAAAACCTCCCTCAGCCTTTCGCTTTGATCTGCTGCGGCCCCTAAGTTTTAAATTGGTTGCAGGCTTCGTGTTCGAGTTGGGAGGGGGGAGCTTATCCCCCCCCCCCTCCTCTTTGTCTCCATTCCCAAACAGACTGATGAGACGAAAACAATGCAGGAACAGGTGCCAGAAATTGTCCCATTCCGCTGTAACAATCAAAGGCGCAGCCGTGTCTTTGGACTTGTCGGACGGGTGCACGGGATACAAACGGTGGGGGGCGGGGGGGATGGAAGCGCCTCTTAAACAAATGCAAGAATACCACCCCCAAAAAAAAACAAGTTGTCACCCGAAACGTCGTGATCACGACAGGACGACTCACGAACAACTGCGCCGAGGCTTTGTTGTAGGGTGGCTTTTTTTTGTTGAATTATGTCTGAAGCTACTACACACAGACACCCACACGCGCGCGCGTGCGCACACAGACACACACGTACGACAAACATTTGGCCAAAAGGATTTGTATTTGTTCGCCACCCAACCCAACCCCACGAGTCTGCTTCGGATGGAGCGTTCCCTGCTGGGGAGAGAGCGAGGAGAACGAGGAGAGAGAGAGAGATCTTGCAAACTCTTGCGCAACTCTCGCACTGTCACGGCGCCAAATCATTTATGTGATGACGCGCGGTCGTGATTTGTCGCTGTGGTCACAACAGAAGCGGACCGCGGTGGAATCGTCGATCTCGATGCTGATGTTAGCCAATCAAACGAAGGGAGGGTCTGGTAGTGGGGCGGATGTCACATCATGACTCGATGCGTTGATCGATTGGTTAATGAATCGACACAGCGACTAAAACCCGCAAATTACGATTGACGCCGGTAATTATTATTGACGTTTGTTTCATTATGGATCGACTGAAGCGGGAGTCGATGCGATTAATCTCGATTAGCGATCCGCAGTGACCATCGATGAGGGGGGGGAATCTTTAATCGTAATCTTTGTCGGGCGTACGATTTTACTGCTCTATGACATAATAATAATACAAAATATTCCCTCTCAATTTAGCCTCATCTTTTGACGCCCCCCCCGACTGATCGCCCTTAATTGCGACGAGCCTGACCCCTGAAGACCGCCTCCCCAGCCGCCTCTCCGTTGTAAATTAATGATTTATCGCCTCCATAATAGAGGTTTTTTGGTTAGATCGCGTAAAAATAGTAATGTGTTGTTGAACCCACCACCACCCGACACAGCCAACTAGTAAGGGTTGTCACGTAAACAGAACGTTGCAAATTCGTCACTAGTACAGCAACACCGGTGTGTTGGAGAGCCAAGCCACAACATCTACAATCCGAGCACGACGTTTCGCCAGTAATTACAACGAGCTTCATCAGGCGACTGACAGATTTGTGGAGAAGTTCACGTGTTTCGTTCCTTTTTAGAGGCGTAGATGTGGTGACGCTTCTGCGCTCTTGCACAATGAGGGGGGGGGATTACTAAGTCAACGTACATGATGCATGTGCATTACGCGAGTCTTTTGAACTTGTGGGAAGTCTGTAAGTCTTCCCAGGACATCATGGGATCTCCTAAAGAAAGCTGTCTCTGGTGTGGATCAATCAGTTTCAAAGACAATGCATAAATTATCAGAGTATTGGTTTTTTTTTGCATTTGACTGCAGGTATTGTGGTTAATGTAAGCATGATTCCTTGCAAAAGGTGTCAGTTTTGTTGCCAGAAAAAAGGGGGAAAACCCTATTAGTGTCTTTCCAGGACGTTAAAAGTTTCGTGATAATGACACGTCACTCAAGACGATGCATGCACACTTAGTTATTCAGTACTTACGGTCTTTTGGAGGTAATCTTCTTCCCAAGGTATGTCCTGGTTTTTCTGTACCCACAAACGGTGGCAACCTTAACATCAACATAGCCCACATCATCATCATCTATATGCCTTTGAAATGTATCTATTATCACATTTTATATCTCTACTGCCCCGGTTTGCACGGTTGGCTACATACGGTGCAAAATAAATTCAACATACGTACATACTGGTCCCGTGAACTTCCACTCGTTGATTCCTCCTCCTCCTCCAGGACGACTCCACGTACTCGACAGTTTCTTCTTCTCATCCACACTTGTCTGGCGGCATCGAGAGGGCATTTTTCCTCCAATGACATCTCATAGGTGGCAACCCTAACCGAGTCCTCGTGGCATTGAATGAGCGTGAGGCTGAGTGTCAAGGTGACACGCACGCACGCACACACACACACACGTGCGTCACATCACGCCGTCGCTCTGCCAGTTGAAAGTCGTCGGTTAGAAGACAAACCCCCTCGCTTTGTTTCGCTGCCAGATTAAAAGATGGAATAAAAAGACAAAAATGTTTGGACACTTCCACCCGGGTGGCAAGGCAGCTAGTTCATACGCTGCGTGTTCATGTACGCGAATTCATTGCACCAGTGCAGATTAATACAAATTTCTTACACTTAATGGTTCCTCTGCAGGAGATCACTAGTCTATTTCGTTTATATAAATCTGGCTCGTTTCTGGCACATGTTATTGCCGTGATGATTTTGTTTGTAAACGCACATAGAAGGATTATTACTTTTCCCCCTTCCATGAATCTCTTCCAGAGTCCATGTTCTTGTTGAGCTCAGCAAAACTTTAAACCGCAGTCAAACAATTCTATTTTATGTAAATTTCAAATTGTCAAAAAATGCCCCTTTGGCAAGGTACAAAACCCTGGCCTGCATATTATGTTCATTAACTTTGTGTTTTTATGCAAGAAAATAGACTTAAGGAAATTGTCATCAGCGTGTGCCTAATTACTCAGCCGCAATGGTGCTTAATAACCAAGCGCCCGGGGCTTGCTGCGTTGTTGTCACGCCTTGGCATGGCGCACAGCAGTGCTGGTTTACAGGTGTGACTCACTTCTGTTGGGGGGTGAGGCTCTGGGAATTACTCCGAGAGACTGGGGAGGTGGGGGAAGCCCACATCCTACGACCTTGATTATGTTGCGCAGGAATTGAACACCTCCCATGTCTGCGCGTGTGATATACACGAGACCGCACTGATGTACCTGCGGCTGTGGTGTAACGGCCAGCGCCGTTGAACTGTGACTTCAGCTGCCGATGGTGGCCCGCTGCTGGGTGGCTCAGTGGTAAGCGCACGCGTCCGTCAATTGGAAGGTTCGGAGTTCAAATCCCGGTTTGGAGGTGGCCTCAACACAATTTCCTTATGGGTGGTCGACCTTTCGGTTTGACTGATGACCGCCGTGGGGAATGTGGAGCTTCCACGACTGGCTCAGGGTTGTTAAAGAGATGAGCACTGTCCCAATGCGCACGCGAGCAAGGAAATCACTTTGACTTTTGTTTCACTTTGGGCAATTCCTGGCCATAAATGGCAAGTGGTACCTGCAAACTGGCCTGTGCTTCCCCTAGGTCACATCAGACTGAGAGGAATATAACTTGCAGTGTGTTAAAATCACCACTCGGGTGACAAAGGTCGCCTATTTGGATGCTGTGCTCACCAACACAAGTGCTCATTGATAGAACTTTACTCATAATTCCATCTGCTCAAAAAGTGAAATGCGTCATTTTTGTTTTACAAATACAATAACATGTATTGTAAAATAAAATTGCAAAATCGAACTTAAAATATTTAAAAATAACATGATAAAGTTTATCAACAATGGGTTTAAATCCGTGCAGCCACCTATACTTAAACTGGTTCTTAAGTGCAGTGAGATGTCAATCTGGGCACCAATTACCACGCAGATAAAAAAAACCCATCATATCACATTCATTTAACATTTTTCCGTGTAGCAAGGCACGTGGGACATTTAAACACCAGTTCTGTGATATTTCCTTCCGCGGGCCATTCTTAACCACGGGGAGATTCACCGCTCTCTGGGAGTCCTGAACGATTCTTTGCCTCATGCCACGTTGCCCCCCTAGCACAGGATTTGTGGGGAAATGACAAAAAATGTATTTACACAAACAAGGCCAGTTTTAACGTGTAAAAAATATCGAAACGAATTTTCACGCAATTAAAAATTTCCCCTCCTCAAACGCATTTGATCTTGCCTCCTATAAAATACCGCGATACATTACAGGAAGCTTTAAGCCCGTCAACTATCGCCAGAGATAGAGATGCCCGTGTCTGAACGGCAGCTTCTCACTAAGCAAATGGAATCCAGCCTGTAATAGCGTCTCGCTTGTTATTTTAATGCGTGGGATTACTGACAAACTGCGGCTACATTATGGCAGGATTTGCTCGAACTTGGATTGTAAATGGGGGGAGTGTTGGTCGGGGATTGTCGGGACGCTGCGCAAAATCAGAAGCATTGGCTCGTTACTTCTTCTGATTATTTCCGTATTTGAAAGACTTCAAGGGTTGATGTCGTGAGCCCCCTACCCACCCCATGCCCCCCCCCCCCCCGTTCATCATGCGGCGTCATTATTGCGCCGGCGACTTTTTCTGGGGGGTTGTGGCGCGGCGGGGGATGAAAGCAAAGGGGGGCGAATAACTGAAACGGATTGAAGTAGTGAAGGGAAAACTTGTGACAATAAAGAAATGGACGGTTAGCGGACTCTCCTCTCTTGTGCGCCGCTTTTTTGTCACGTGCTCCTGAACGAGATCCATCACTGTCGCCACGGAGGTCAGCGACGTGCATCTCGACTGAGCAGCGTGGCAGATTGGTCAACTGTTGGGGTCAGGGAGAAAAAGCGAGCATGTGAATGCCCACAATTGGGCATTGATCATGGCATGAGCTGTGATCCATACAAACGGACGTTTGTGCCTTCCTTGCGCACTCTTGCTCCGAGAATAGTCGGGAGCTTGTTGAAAAAAGGATGGAAAGAAAGGAAAAATGAAAGCCGTTCCCTCCGGCAAGACCTCAGGGTTTATTTGGTCTTTTTCTATCTCTATTTGACGTGTGTGTGTGTGTGCGCGTGTGTTCGTGTGTGTATGCCTGTGTGCGTGCACACTCAATGTGGGTGTGTATGTGTGATGCGTGATAGTGGGTGCATGCCTGTGTGCGGTAGTGCAGCGGTTAGCGCTACGCTGCGCTACGAAACCGGCCACCCGAGTTCGATTCCCGTTCATGCAAACACCCGACAATCCTCAGCAAGATCGACTCAGCCTCAAATGAGTGCCTTGTGCTGTGCATAAACATCGCCACTGGGGAGACAAAGGTGGTCGGGCACGGTGCTGGCCACCCATCCCCTCGTGTGCCGTGCTGGCCTTCATCGGTGATGGGTATCAGCACTTTCCCCAAAAGTCTGTTTAGGCTATAGGGGGGATCTTTGTCTTATTCTTGTGTGTCCGCTTGTGCACTCACCGCGTACGCGCGTGTGTGTGTGACATTTTTAGCGACGTTAATGTATTGAATTATCTCCATTCTTTACCCGAGATGTTTATTGATGCGAATGTGCGCGCGAGAATCCGCGTGAGGCGGGCGCGCGTGTTCACGTGCGCTCTCGCACGCGTGCATTTTCAGATACAGCGCTTGCCTTTTGTGCCGACGTGCATGTGCTCAGCGATATGCGCTTGGCAACATGAAAGTGATTTTGTTTGAAGGGTGTTTTTTTCTTTTTTTTTGGGGGGGGGGGGGGTGTGGGTAAAGAGAATGTTATAGTGAATATTACTTACTGCGCCCAATTAAATGTTATGTCTATTAAATAAAAAAAAGAATGCCCGCTCACGGCTCACAGATTCAGCGAGCGGAGTGTGACCAGTGATTAAAACGTTGTTTTTGCTGCGCTGCTGCTGCAAATAATGGGGTGGGGTTGCCGGTAAAGTGACTTCAAAAACAAGACGGGCGTGTCAGGCCTCACCAAAAAGCACTTAATATGATGACAGTCACAGGTAATACATGCTCTGCCTTCTTTCTCTTTCTTCTTTATTTATTCATCTATCTATCGGCAGTGGGACTGTATTAGCGACGCTAACCGTCGTATTAACGCCGGTTAGCACACGGGAACTGTAATCCAGACGTCAACCGGTTTCGCGTTGATATCCCCGGCACGGCAGTTAACACTGTGGGTCGACATTCTCCAGCCCCTCTCATCTGCCCGCCTCTGTCCAGTGTGGTGGGGCAGAGTGCGGCTACTCAAATCGCTTCCAAGAACGCCTGCTCGGCGTGGAAGGAGTGTCTCAAAAAGTAAAATTGTCGTGGATGGCCCTTCCACCGGAAGTTGCGTGAGCAATTGCAGGGCTGCACCTTTACCTCCATTCTTTTTTGTTTTACATTGCGGCACTTGCTGAGGAATTTGTTTCTATCGTTAAGGGAAGCAGGAGGCGAGCGTTCGTTATTGCGGGGGGGGGGGGGGTCTAGGGTGTGATATAATCAGCAATTGGGCTGGGAACAAAACAGGGAAAATAAGTCAAGTGGCGACTGATTGCGGTTTGTCGCTGTTCCCACAGGGAAAGAAGCACAGCAATTATCTGGAATTTGGTACAAATCCATCTAACTCCACCCTATAATTATTTTCCGTAGGGATCGACGCTTGCTCATCAGATCCCCATAAGCAATTTCTTATGAGAGTTATGATATACATACATCAAGACACACGTTCCTGGCTCAGCCTCAATTCACTACTGACACGTCGTAGAACGGTGTGGCGAGCAATCATGCCAGACAAAATGTATTTCCTCTCCATTGCTTAGATCAGAGCGCAATCTTTTTTAAAATTGGTTTGCATTTTTAGGCTGAGTTAACATAGGGGGAGATCCATGCTTCCTTAGAGAAACCGTTTAGCATTAATGTGAATGACACATTACACCTGGGTTGTTACGTTTGTCGCGTGTTGCACGTAGAGTGAGCGACTTCCAAGGCACGTCGTGTAGAAGGCTTCTAATTTATTCTCACACTTTAAGCACAACACTGGGCTGTACATCGATGTGACGATCTACGTAGCTACACATAGCCGACCCTTCTACACAACCACATCGTCGTCGTCCAACTACACAGCTGTCTGACTAGCACAGCGACAGCGACGATGTGAGCCTTGCAGAGCATCGGCCACGTGGCCGGACGACAGAAAGATCCATGACTTCGAGCGGCGATGCAGCCAGGACCCAGGTTCGGTCCCCCTTATATACACCTCGGTACGGCCAAGCCCCGCCTCCGGCCACTCCCCCTTCCAGAACCTTCGAGGAGGTTCCCGACTGACTCCGCCTTTCACCTTTACCCCAGATACGCCACCTTCATAATTAGAAATTACGTAACCGCGATTACCTCTTCCGGCCAACTGGTGACACCCTGTCATTATGTACGTATGGATACATAAAATACGCTACGTGCTTATTACACGTACGGATACTGACACACAAACTTTTAACCTTTAATAAGAAGTGTAAATATCATTTGGGTCTTTCGGTAAAGTCAGGTAGATAGGTTCAAAGAAAATAACAAAAGTACAAAAAACTATGACTTTTGATCGCAACACAAGCGTTCGTTAAAATAACTGAAAATAACAAAAATTATGATGGACGCTTGTGTTGCGATCGAAACGTCATAGTTTTTTGCACTTTTTGTTATTTTCTTTGAACCTATCTACGTGACTTTACCGAAAGACCCAAAGAATATGAGTTCTTGCAGTCACGAAAGCTTTAAGTCAATATTTAAGAAGTGAACACATTTTATATTTTCAAGACGAGCGTTTATCTGGCTGAGACGAATGTTTGTAAGATTACGCTTTTTGTTTCCTGTCGTTGTTATTGTTGTTGTTATCAACATTGGTTGATACAGTCACGGTCCCAACGGTCGCGGGCAGCATCAGAGTTCCTCTCCAAGAATAATTACGATGTGAATCACTTCCCAAGGAAACACTTAGAAGTTAGCGCAAACAAGATAATTGCACTCGTAAACGATTGTGTTTAAATACTTGCACGCAACAACATTGGGGGGGGGGGGGCTGAAGCGATTCCACGAGATAAACTGAGGCAACTATAATAGGATGAGTCTGCTGGCAAGCGGTACTCGTGCAATAATGAATTCCGCAAAAGTAAGATTTTTTCCGAATTTGGCGGGAAATTAATAATGTTACATATCCCCCTGGACTTTTGGAATTGCGATATCTTATTCAATACACAACACCTCACGGCACGCACACGCGCGTGGACTGTATCCTAAGTAACCTTGGCAAAAAGCAGCTGTTCTTTGAAGGTAGCAAAAACCAAACCCCTCTTTTCTATGCCGCGATGCACTCGAGAGAAGCTACAGTGGCACACATTGTGAGCATATTAAGACCGATTTTTTTGGAGCCTCGGTGTAGAATGGCGCTAAGGGCCGGCACTTACGGCATTTTTCTTTTTAAATAACGGAATTGCCCGTTTATTTTTCTTCCTTCTCTCCTTTTTGTTCTTATCGCCGGCTCAGATTTTTTTTTTATCTCTTGCCAGTGGCATATCACGGCTGTATCGAATTGTCTCGTGTGATTGGCCCATATCTGACTGTCGCAGTCAAACGGCAGGTAACGGTGTCAAATGAACAGTTGAAGTCTCACCAAGATTTCCTCGAGTGATAATGAGAGTGTTTTTTTTTCTTTTACCCCCAGCCAAAACCCTTTTATTATAGATACTGTTGCATCATGTCGCAAGGTGTGCCGTATCGCACCGAATCGCACTTTTAAATCTTACTGCGCCCTGCTTTGTAATTTCCCTGGAGACCGGCGGACAAGGCGGTCTTCTTTGACTGATGCTCCTATACAGCTCATGTGCGCTTTTATTTTAAGAATCAAAACGGGGCTCCCGTGGTCTTTCCAGACATGCATAGGAAGGAAGTTGCGCCCGAATGTCATACCAACTGAAATACAACGCGGAGCTTTCAATTTTCATACGGGTACATCTTAGTGCCACTGCAGCATTGTTTTTTGCTTGTTTGTTAACGTAGGAGTATGATGGGTTAATGCAAGCACGAGGCGTAATCCGGAGCGACGGGGAGTATGAATAAATATTTCAACTTCGTTCGTGGCATGACCTGGACGTGTGACTGTGTCGCCAGGCGCTGCTGCGATAGATGTGACTTTAATCAACAACCGGCGACATAGCCTCACACACAGTCACATGCGAATTAAGTTTAAGCGTGTATGTCAGTCAAGGCTACAATCGCAACACATGCACCTCGACAGCCACGCACGTGCGCCCACGCCTGTGAATGTAACAGAGGGACACCCTCTGTAAAGTTTCCACGATAGAACATGGAATGTATCCGCAGCAACCTTGCACCATGCTGATGGGAGCCAACAAATCCAATCGTCGCACATATTCTTCTGCTGTGCCGATACATCTGAAAATAAATTACCTGGTCATTAGAGCATGTCCTCTCCATAGTATTTATCGCGTTTGGCAGGAGAGGAGTAGTGGTTAGGCCATTATATTATAATCATTACAACCAGGGGTTCAATTGCTCGCTAAGCTCTGGGCCAGCCCTAGGTCAACTCAGCCTTTAATGAGCACCTTGCGTAGCAGTAGAAGTAATAATAATGATTTATAATCATTTACACTTCTAAAGCACCTTTAACCCAGAGGTCACAAGGCACTGTACAAATACACACACACACGAAGGCTCACTCCAATAAAATCCAACCGCAAATAAATTATTCAAGAAAAATATATATGATTTTTTAATAATTGCGTCTCGAGGTGGGATTTGAATGTATGCATGTTGAACTTCTTTCACGCCCTACATAGACAACCGTGCTAATTGGAAGTGCGGGGAAGGACAACAAATGAAACGCAAAAAACAGCTCTAAAGAGATGTGAATAGCTCCAGTGGCTTCCTAATGTCGGAAGGAGGAGTGTTCCAGACGGCCACAGAAGCGCATCTTAAAGCACACAATGCGGTGGCCATCTTTGTTCAATGACCAGCCACACGCCGCTGCTCCGAGAATGACCGCAGTTCGAGTGATGGTTCATGCTCCTTGACGAAATCATCAAGGCGTTGTGACTCGTTTGTGGCGAGCACTCTGTGTGTGATGAATGCGACCTTATAATAAAGCGAGTGGGGGGGGGGTCAGAGGAGCAAACGTCCAACGGAAGTGAATTCCACAGCCTTGGGGCCACGGGAGACAAGGTCACCCATCATCGTACAGCGACGGGAACCTCGGCACACTCAACAGGCCAGACTCGGGAGACCGACATCCACTCGTTGGAACATATGGGGCAAAGGAGATGCTGCACATATGAGGGAGCATCATCACTGTAGGGTCTTGTAGGTGAAGAGAATGATTTTGAACTCTACCCCGAAACCCGACCAGCAGCCAATGTAGAGATGCCAGCCCAACAGATTTAGGTGAGTCCAACTTAAAGAAAGTGAAGCTAACAGACGAAGAAGATAGCTAGTGGAGCAGAGCAGGAGTGGCAAAAAAAGTCTGCCCACCCCCACAATTAGTAAGCCAGTTGGACAGGCTGCTGGCCACAACTGTGTGTCAGTATCATCTGTTTAGGACCAATACCACAATTCCGTGCGGCTGAAATGCACTTCCCTGAACCTGTGCACACCGACTTTATGTGCAACAGTGACGATGCATTTAGGAGGAGTGGTGGCGCAGGGGTTCATGCACCGTGCTATGAACTCGGCGACCTGAGTTCGATTCCTGGCCACTGCTGACATCAGTGGGGGGACGACATCTAAAGCAGTCTTGGTTCCCCTTTGGCCAATCCGCGCTTATCGGCGTGGTGAAGTACGGTCAAACAACCGTCGCCATTTTTCGATTTAAAGCTTTCGTGACTGCAGGAATTCATATTCTTTTTTATTTTATTTAATTATGTTTTATTTTATTATTTCCCTTCTACGTGACTTTACCGAAAGAACCAATAGCATAACCGTCGCCATGGCCGATACAACACGGGGAGGTATTCATCCTGCATTGGAATGACAAAGGGTTGTAAATGATAGATTATTATTATTATTATGATTTTCCGAGCACTGGTGTGTCCGTGGATGTGTGTGGGGAGCGGTGGTGCAGTGTTTAGCACGTCGCACTATGAGCCCAGCGACCACAGTTTGATTCCCAACACCGGTGACGATTGTAATTGTCTGAAATTGTCGCGGGCTCCCCCCCAGGTCGACTCAGCCTCGTGTTAAACCATCAGCACTGAGGAGACAAAGGCGGTTAGGCGCGGCATTGGCCACCCACCCCTTCGTGTACAATGCCGGCCTTAATAGGTGCTCGCTAACTGCACTCAGCTCTAAAGTCTGTGAAGGCTACACTAGGGGATATTTATGCTGTTTGTGTGTGTGCGCGTGTAAGTCCCGTGCACCGATATCCGTGCGCGCCACGCGCGTGCGTGTTGCCGCCTGATAGAGAGGTTATTAAACACAGGAACACACTTGGGGGCTTTAGCGCTAAGAGTTGCAACCAGCAGCCTGGGCATAGGTTGTGGGGGGGGGTGAACAATGAGCAGGCACCCAACACACACCTCCACCCCTCCTGCCCCTAACCAACCACCTTGTACCCGCTCCTCCTCCATGCTCCCCTCTTCAGATGGCCCCAGGACCAATCTCACTGGCCCGTGCACGCGCGCGCGGTAGGGGAGGGCATTACTTTCAGTCGCTGCTACGCCGCAGATAGGAAGCGCGAAATTCGGGCCTGCGGGTCATATTTTACGAACGCCCGCACGCTTCGATTCGTGTGGCCCAGCTGCCGGGGACGTTTCACCCGGTGGGCCGCAGCGCCGTGTACACTGCCGCTCCATCTGTTGGAGGGAAACATGCAAATACGTCAAGGTGCCTTCAATTCGCTTGCCACTTAGAGCCCAGTCGTCTTACCAGCCACCTCCCACCCCCCCACCGGGCCAACCACTCTGCCCAGTGGTGGCTCGCGTCTCCACGCAGCGCGTCGCTTGGTCTGGCCCACATCGTCCGCGGCGGAGGCGAGCATGGCAGGTTCGAAGTGCAGGTGGTCAGCACACACACACACACATACAACGTAAATGCAGAAATCCCGCAATGGCCTCATTCACTGCTGGCGCAAGTGCTGCCAGGCACACCTAATTAAAGTGGGCACTGCACGTGAAGATTTATTGTGGCCAGCACCACGCCCGGCCACCGTGGCTAACATCAGTGGTCAGTGATAGCTTAGTCTCCTTTCACCAACCGATACTGGCAGTGGATTGATCAAGGGCTGCCCGTCAATATTATAATCATTATTAATGCAATGATTACTATTGTGCATTTGCGTACACCACTGTTTAAAACAATCTGGACCCGTGGCTGCAGATCTTCCATTTTTTTAAAAAGTATGCGCTGTATTGTTCGAGTGAGCCAGAGTCAGAGTGGGTGTGAATGATCAATTTCACCTCCGATACTTTGCCGTGGTTAAAGCGATCGTCTCTGATTGCGCAGCGTACGGTCAACGCAGCGTTCCGTTCGCCGGTCAGACGCCGTGGAAACATTGTGGCTCTTTCATAACGGCGGAGGAGTTTGAAAAAGAAAATCATGACTGACAGCAGCCCGCTGTCCGCTACAATAATTATACAGAGGTTTGAAAGCTGAATTTCACACAAAGTGAAAATGAATAAGGACGTGTGTGAAACAAGAATGAAAAGGAGATTGAATTGATTGAAAAGTCCTCCCGGACTCATTAAAATAAAAGAGAGTTGTCTCTTACGTTCATTTTCGAAAGAAACGGTTCTTATTTGATGTACATAATTGGCGGAAATTTTTGTGTAACATATTGTTTTAAAATAAAGGAAGCGAAGTGCATGAAAAGGAATTTTCATGCATTCCTGTAGATTGATAATTATCCTTAACTTACTTCAGCATATTCTTAGTTCATTCGGTAAAGTCACGTAGAAGAGAAATAGTAAAATAATATAAATATAAAACAATACAAATTCTCACGACGTTTCGACTGCAACACAAACAATCATCATCAGGTGTGAAATCCACAGAAAGAAAATTTGAAAATTTGAAATTTGTATTGTTTTGTATTTATATTATTTTATTATTTCCCTTCTACGTGACTTTACCGAAATAATTAAGAATATGAATCCCTGCAGTCACGAAAGCTTTAAATCAAAATTTACTTCAGCATCTTACGTGTCTTGTTTACACTCATTAAATTGCTAATTCCTGAGCTTGTCGTGAATCTATCATTAACATGTAAGACATATGTATATCAAACAAAATGTGTGTTTTTTTACCCGAGTATAGACGACCCTAGATATCACCTGGATATAGACTGTTGGGGCAAGTCCATGTGAGTGACAATTGATGCCTTAGACCTGACCACAACGATCTTGAAGATGACTCGGCCTACAACAGGTCCCTGATCAAGGTGCACCAACATTAGCACTGGGGAGACAAAGGTGACTGGGTCTCACATTGAGCAGCGTTTCTTCCGACAATAAACACACGCACACTTCAAATTTCTACATTGTTATATGCGAATGCTTAATAACTGTAACCCCAGCGAACACATTGATTGATGGCAAGGTTCTGACCATTCCTGTTTACGCCGCACACCGCATATGATAAACTATCTCTCACGGGCGTGAAACATTTTTTATTGACTTATTTATATATTTTGTGTCCGATACCAATCGCGATGTCTCGCGAAAGGGCAGGCGTGCGTTTGTGCAAGCACATGGCCACACGGCAGTGCCTCAGATTGTGTCAGGACCCGATGCGACACGGACGCTGAAATCATGCGGCGAGCAAATGGCCAAAAGAACAAAATGAAGGTTACAGTCATTTCAAGGAGGGCCTGGCGACTCATCCCGTGAAACATCGCATGGTAAAGGCGTTATGGTCCATCACAACACTCCGTATGGATGCCACTTTTGATAAGCATTCACATGGACAGGCACAATAGCTGTGTAACCCAGGGCGATGACGCCTGTTTAGATAGTGATCCAGCACCTCGGAGAAGATGGGTTCGATCCCTGCGTTTGAGCATTGCTTGACACACACAAGTCCTATTGTGAGGTCAGGAAGGACTGAACGAATTCAGTCCGGGTGATGTCCTCCCCCTAAGGGTTTGGAGGAGAGGTCGAGAGAAGAGAGGACAAGCTGGAATTTTTTTTTTATGCGTGCGACTGCTAAAAGGATCTGCCCAGTGTCTCAGAGGAAGCGTGCGTTTGAACGGAATGCACTTTCCAGAGCAGTGATTTCAGTCCCAAAGCAAGCGCTCGCACTCAACCATTTCCAATTCCTATTTTTCCATCGGCAGCCACTATGTTGCTGTAACTGGGTGGTTGCTAAGACGTACACTCTCATGATGAAACCGAGAGCCTCCGCCAGGAACACTCTTTGATTAATTCCAACAACAAAAAAGATTGCGCATTTATTATCAGTTTTTATTAAATGGATCACGCCAAGAAAAAGTGACAGTCTTTGGGAAGCGTAGGTCAATGTTGTTTTATAAATATTGTCTAAAGTGAGCTGCGGTTGAATGCATAGTCCAAGGGAGAAACTCAGGCACAATATGCGAAATTAAACAGTTATAGCTGTACTTACTCATCAGGCATTGTGCGTTTTATGATTACTGGGTTTGTCTACCTCTGTTCTGCTGATGGAAATTTGCCTAAAAGATTGGCGTTGAAATTGGTCGTAGCATTGTGTGTGTGTGTGCACTGATGTGTACAAGTGTGGTGTGGTAGACTCGTGGTCACACGCTTTAAGATCGAGACAATTTGGGAACGATTCCTAGCCACCACAATACTCTAAATATGGACTTGGCCAGGGTCTCCTCTAGGTCAACTCGGCCTTAAAACAAAAATATGTTTTTCAGTGTGTTCTAAAGCTTTGCTTGCTCACAGCACGACATGGCAGAATAGCCTCCACTAGAGTGAGTCCTAGAGAGTCCCTGTCCAGGGTTTTTGGTCTACTCTTCCCCGCCGGCCAAACACTTTGGATGAGTTGGGAGAACTCACGCTTTGCCACACCACGCTCGACCCGTCAATCGACTCACTGTCACGCAGCTATTTATACCGCAGGGTGGACACGGGGCGGGGCAGAGCGTATTCAAGAACGTTCCCATTGTTTCAGCTGTCGAGATGGGAGATCGAACCGTCCATCTCCGAGGAATCCAATGTTCTCACCGCGGCAGCGTCCCCGCCAAATGTTGGCCGGGCGTGTGTGCTGCTGGGCCCCTCTGCGTGTCGTCGGTCTTCATAGGAACTCGCTCACGACGCTTGCCCCGGCAGCGCGCGAGGATAAATTTGGTATCCCTTGTGACTCATACCTGGAGGCAATTTTTTTTTTTAATAAAAAGAACCACCGCAGTATTGTACCTCTGTGGGGAGAACCTAAGGAGGCTGCTAAGAAGCCTAATTGACTTGGGCATGGAGAGAGAACGGCCCTGCGCAAGCTCAGCTCGGAGCCGTTCCCAGGGAGGGCCTCGTGCTGCGCCGTTCGCTGCGTTGCCATCCGCCGGCCTGCGTTGTGCTGCCGAGACAGCGAGAGCCTCACGCCAGACGAACAGGCAGAGACACTGATTCAGAGCGGAGCGCAGATGTATCCTCTGGCACACGCTCCTGCTTCGGATGTTTTTGCTTTTCAAGAAAGTTTGCGTTCTACATTGTGTAGCCATATGTGGCTGTGTGTGTGTGTGCGTGCGTGCGTTCCTTTGTCATCGCTTTCACTGGAAAAAGAGATCGGATCTTGACATTTGGTGTGTGCTTTGCGGGTCCCTGCTGCGTGTCGTTCGGCACGACGCCCGACGTTTCGGTCCAAGTGATGGGAACATCTTCTTGGTTCTTTCGGTAAAGTCACTTAGAATGGAAATAATAAAATAATACAAATAAAACATTATAAAATAATTCTCACGACGTTTCGGCCACAACGCAAGCAGCCGTCCTCAGGTGAAGACCAGGTCTGTCGGGGAGACAGCGTCTGAATGAAACAACACCACGCTT
>CM025658.2:3355071-3366812 GCA_014621495.2 Entosphenus tridentatus
CCACCACCACCCACCCACCACCACCACCACCCACCAGCGAGACAACGCCATGAACGTGGTGAACCCTGATAGAGGTCTGCGTGTTCAAGTGGTGAACCCTGTTGTCATGGCTTTGCCCTTTCGCCGTCTTTCTCGCTCTCTCTCTGTCCTATGTTGTAAGGGCGCCGCCGTGGCGAGATGTTAACTACCTCGCCTGGTAGGCAGGAGGTCGTGGGTTCAATGCTGACCCTGACCACCTGTATATTTGGAGTGTGCGTCTCTCCCTCTCCACGTGGTCGCGTTGTTTTTTTTCCGGGTCCTACGGATTATCCCTCCACATTTAGAAACATGCCTCTTAGAGTAATTGGCTGCTATACATTTCCACATGATAAGCCACTTCGAGGAGCTATAATTTGTGGCCAGGTCGCCTCTTAAAAAGTTTAGTTTGGTTTATTAATGGATAACACAATTTAAAAGTAAATATACTGCTCCACAATTGGACCAATCGGGCAACGTGTTTACTTTCACTCGTATCCTTCCTATTTCGATTTAAAGCTTTCATGCTAATTTCTCACTTTAACATCATGCTAATCTCTTACCTTTATCATAGCTACTTCTATGCTAAATTCCTCTGTTGATATGTAAACTCCTTTGTCAAGGCGCTCTGCTCCTCCCACCCAGCTTAAATACGCTGCCAAGCTTAGCGGTGTTCATTGGAGCGCTGTCTTTCCGACAGCTCTGTTTTTTCACCTGAGGACGGCTGCTTGTGTTGTGGCCGAAACGTCGTGAGAATTTTATTTTATCATGTTTTACTTCCATTATTTAATTATTTCCCTTCTACGTGACTTTACCGAATGAACCAAGAAGATGAATCCTTCCTATTATTCTGTACCGTCATATAGAGTTCTCACAACCCAGCTGCCGCTCCCTCCCCTCTCTTAAATCGCTCTTGCTCTCTCCCTTCCACTATCTCTCTTTCTCCTATGGTGTGTTCCCCTACTCTTGCCTTCCCTGTCTCGAGGTTAAACAATCCATATATCCCCCAGTGATGCGATGAATTGTCACGATTCGGGATCGCTGATATTTAAGATTAGACTTTTTTTTGACACTGTAGTTATTGTAGCGGTCACAAGTGGTTGCAGAGCTCACGTGATCCCATTACATGCCACCTATGTGCAATGGTTAAGCAGACATTAGAAACAGCAGGAACTATCGTACTTTGCATATGCAATATATATATTCTTGACTGATGATCATCTTGACTCATGCCGTTATAAGGGGAAACATTACATTGGAAAAAATAAATAATAACGTTAAAAGTAGCGCACTCAAATTGAAGTCTGTTGAGGGCCAGTGAAATGGATTTATTTTAAACAAAAAAAAACGAAAGACATTCGTCAATTACACTGTGGCCTCAAAAGGGAACGTGTAAAGGTAGGTGATGTTTTGGACAGTGCCTCTTCTTCACAGCCCATCGACAGGAGGCTACAGGTGCTTGTGCGCCACTGCCAACGCAGATAATTGGTGTGGTTTTAACAGAGTGCTGCTTGGCACACCACATTATCAATTCTATTCTTGCGCATGGCAATATGTTCACGAGCTAAATGCCAATGTCGAGGTCTGATAGCCACGACTTGGCTTCACAGTATCAATAATAAGTAAATATTTAAACGATGCTACAAACTACACTCAATTACAAACCCACAGGACCAGCACGGCTAATATAGAGACAAATGATGTGGAGATCAGGGAGTGCCCAAGTACAATTAACTAAAAAAACATTCGTCAATGGCACTGCGGTCTTAAAAGAACAAAAAATATATGTAATAGGTGACGTTTTGGAAATATTTATTTTTTCAACGCACACGGATGACGCAAATGATTTCTAAAGCTTTGAAAAACGGCCACTGCCTTTCAACGTCACCTATTTTATATGTTTTATTTTAAGACCACGGTGTTGTGGATAAATGTGTTGAGTTTGTCAACATAATGTAACCTGAAAACTAAATTGTAATTTAAAAAAAACGTAACTCGATAGCCAAGCACACGACGCATACATTTAAATCAAGTCCCTTACAAATGTACCTTCTTTGAAGAAAAGTTCGTGAAATAATTAACGAATTAAAAGTAGCCCATCCAAACAGATGTCTGCTGAATCCCACGGAAATAGATTTGTTTGAAGTTTGAAATCATTAGCATATTAATAGTAGCTTGGCCAAAATGACAAAGTTAATGCGAATGGACCCACGCTTTGCCATTTGGTGATGTGACAGTGAGCCGAAGCGGCCTCACTCGATATGCGAGTTCATAACCTGGTGAAGCTCAGGGCAGTGCCGAGCGAGGCGTCACCCTTCGTTGATGTTGATTATTTTGTTGTCACGAACATTCTTAAGCCACCGGCGAGGAGCGTCGAATGCATGTATGTTGACTTTCTTTCGCAACCCTACTAAGCCCGACCGTGCTAATCGTGCTGATCAGAGGTTATTGGTCAGGTGACCAATTCTATTGGCACGTAATCAATGCTGTCTTTGTAAACGTGACGATCTTGTGAGTCAAGCACGACGTTTTTTTAAAATTCTCCATAGCCACACCGGCGACACGAAGAATGAAATCAGCGAACCACCAAACATCCCATATTCTTAGGTTTTTTCGGTAAAGTCACGTAGGTGAAAATAAAAATTAATAAAAGTAAAATAAATATAAAATAAAAGTCACGACGTTTCGGAGGCAACAGAAGCTTCCGTCTTCAGGGAGAACCGTCACAGCACGATAGCTGTATCAAGTTTACTTTTATTAATGATAATGTTTCACCTACGTGACTTTACCGAAAAAACCTAAGAATATGAATCCTTGCAGTCACGAAAGCTTCAAATCTAGAACCAAACATCCCGACCAACCCAGTGACATTTGGCGGCGTTTGACCGAATCGTGGCGCGCGTGAGCGGGAGGGAGGGAGGGAGCGCTCACCTTGAGGCTGTCGTAGACGCAGTGGCCATCGGTCTCCAGGTCGAAGTCGAGGAAGGTGATCTGAATGCGTGGCCCCTCGCTCCGCAGCGTCCATTGCAGGCTGGTACTGCTCGGGTAGTGGCCCAGTGGGTAGTTGGGCGTATGCAGCTCACCGTAGCGCTGGAGAACGTCTGCCAAAGTTCGTCGGAAAAAATGTGCGTGTTTCTTTTTTTAAAGAAATCTCTCAACGATCCCAATTATGGTTCACGCGCTTAAGCTGTGCCTCGAATTATGAAGTGGCCGTATGAATGATTTTTTGAAAACCAGCGGCTTCCCACGCAAGCGAATGGGAGAGGTGCTTGCCTCCTGTTCGCAGCCCTGAGGCAGTCGTGGAAATTCTGCGTTCCCATTGCGGGGTCTTTCCATGTGACAATGATTGTTGAGTAGCCCACAAAGGAGTACGAATTTTATCGACCCCCAGAACAATGAAGGGCTGAGTCAACCTCTCACTGGGATACCAACTTAAATCATCCCCATTCTGAGTTGTGCGTTCACACCTCTGCACCACTGGGCCAAATACCGACTTGAGCATCACTAAATTAACAAGCGTGTGTCTAAATTTTGATTTAAAGCTTTCGTGACTGCAGTGATTCATATTCTTGGTTCTTTCAGTAAAGTCACGTAGAATGGAAATAATATTGTTTAATATTTTTATTATTTTATTATTTCCCTTCTACGTGACTTTACCGAAAGAACCAAGAATATGAATAAGCGTGTGTCTCTCCACGTATATTTTTGAGTCAGGCATCATCTTCGTAGCCTTCTATAAAGCCTCATCCAAGATGTGATTAAGCAAAACCAGGCTTGCTACAAATGTTTCTGTTTTGTCAGGCGTTATTATGGGTTATAAAGAAAAATTGTGGAGATCATTCAGGACAAAATAGCAAGTGTATACAATATGTAATGAGTCGTAAATTTAAATGAATCTTACTTTCAGGATAATTGCATCGCATTATTCATGTAAGAATTAATTAGTTAAAATGTACTAAACATACATGTTAAATTAGCTAGCAGAGAACATATCGCTCTGCAACAGAACATAAAGAGACAGCTGTCATATTAATACTCTTCTCACAATCCTGTACTCGGAGCACTAAAAGGTAATCTACTATTTTATGTAGTAATAATAAAATGCCAAGATCATAAATATTGTGAGTTTTTATGTTGTTTAGATTATCCCTGATTCGCTACTCCACCTCTTTCCTGTCACTGCCTATTGCATGTGCAGTGACATTAAATGAGTCACTGTAACACGTGTCGCTGGTAGCCAATGGGATTAGGGGTAGCAGCCCGTTCTACCACTTGGACCCGTGGGCCAAGCCCGGAGCCTTCTGGGAGATCCAGAAGGGGGCGTGGCCGAGGGCGGAGCCTGGCCGCGTTGGGGAGTATAAAAGGCGAGCTCCGACCCCCAGTCGGGGCTGCTGCAATCGGGAATGGAACTCGTCATGCTGCTGTCGTCGTGGTCTTCGCCTCTTCAAGCTGTGGGTTATCGCCGATGGCTGTGAGAACCGGAATTAAGAAGAGGGATAACGCCTCCTCCTAGCGTCTTTGAATTAGTACACTACACATGTCTAACAAACTTATTCTGCCATTTCAATTCAATCGTTTGTTTGTTCCACGGAAAATAACCCGTTTAGCCAGTTACCCAGCTTGCAGCAGAGTTTTGTTGGGTTGGAGAAAAGCCCGGCCAGCAGTCGGCCAGGGAACTCGAGGAATAGATTATAATTTTTGTGTATAGTAGTATGATATGTAAAAGCTATTTTAGGCTCGTGCAACAAATAAGACGGAAACCCCCTACAATTGACAGATAATTCAAAGGAGACCGTACAAACGAGACCAAATTAAATCAATTATACAATCGAATCATGGGCCAGAATCGTGACCGTTTACATAAAATCACCAAGGGGACAAATGATGACAAACTTTTGCATATAAGTATGACTATTGCCCGTTCAAAGTTAACCTGAGAAAATAATGATTATATCTTCACTCCACCACCTGAAATAATGTTTATCTTTACATGTGTAAGAATCTTGGCATTTTATGCGAACTTCACTTTTTCATTATTAAGTTACCACGTAAGCTCCATATATGCATGTGTATAAAAAAATGCCAAATTACTCTTTTTTTTTTTAAAAGGTGGGCATAAAGTGGAAAGTCGTGTGTGTGTATAGCACAATGCTCGTTTAGTGGTAAGCGTGTATATTAGCTGTAACTCCATAACAATACAACCAGCTAATCATTTTACTCCCAGAGCTGAGTGATGAATTTCAATGGAAAAATTTAAACTAATTACGGAACGTTGTCTTTGTGCAATGACCAAAGACATTAATACATGTATCCAATTTACAACTTTGGTCAGAAACATAGAAATTCTGACCTTTCAACTGTGCTCATGAACTCAGGAACGTACAAAAGGTTGTTGGCTCAGTACCTTGAGACAGACATTATCCATTGTCAGCCACACGGGAAAGACCTTATGATTTATTCATAGCCACCCAGACATCCAATACTTTCTCATTAGTCATGCAGTTTGTTACATAACCACACGGGCAATATCCGGATATGCAGTGAACAATGATTATTAATTTTTGTCACAGGACAATCATAAATTACGATTTAACTCGGGCTTCGTGGGTAGGGATGCAGCAACATAGTGACTTGTGCAATGCACGATCGTTCAAGCCAACTGACTTGAAATTACTGGCCACGGGTAACGTCAATAGCACGCAGCATTGGAACATATTCTGGCTCTCTTCTGAGTTGGCACAGTCTTAATTGCATACCTGCAATGGTGTGCGGACATCATAACTGCAGAGACAAACACGGCCCAGGCAGACACACACTACCCCCATGCCAGCTTTGACAGGTGCTCGTTAACGGGACTTGTGCCAACAATCTATAAGGCTAAATAGTTGATCGTTGTTGTTGTTTTGTGTGTGTGTCAGTTATAGGAGAGAAGTGCCATAGTGGTCATGGTACACACCATTAGTGTCAAGTTGTGTATGGATCATCTGCCAAAGGGCATCTCATACATTGCTCCAGCTTTAAATGAGTGCCTGGTACAGTGTCGTCAACATCAGCTTCATGGAGGCAAAGGTGTGGCAGGGCATGGTGGTGGTGGTGGTGATCCCTACGCCCCTTCACTGTGTTATGCTGGCCACCACAAGCACTCGCTAACAGCAATTTCCCAACAGTGCAATCCTAAGAATAAAAATAAATATGTCCATTCACAGTGACACAACGTTTTTCTGGCTCGTAAAAACAAAAAACATCAAAAGTGTGATGTTTTTATAAAAAAAGATGTTTTTGTAAGAACAACAATTATAAGTAAACCTTGAGTCAATTAAGATAAGCACGTTAAGGTATTTAATTGCGCAATTAAAACAGTTTCCCCGTGTGATTGCTGCGCATAATTGTGAGATTCATTTTTGCGGGATTTTAAAACTATAAAGTATAACTCACCTAATGAACGTGGACATTTTAATTCATTTTCAGTTATTTATGACATTTCTTGGGAAATGCATTAATTGATACAATTTCTGATTTAAATATTTCATTATTATCACGGCTGATTGGTTATTCATAATGACTACATTTAGCCTTGTTCCCAAAAAAACACGACTTCAACAACTGCTTCTGCTTGAAATACGTTTGTCAAAAACCAGCAATAACAAATATATGGAGACACATCGTTAAATTCATACACACTTAATAGCAGTATCTGGATTATAAGCCCCTGGGGAAAATAAGACGTGCCCCACACGTGTTCGGAGTCCATAAACTTGTACAAAGCTGGTCTTACACGCACGCCTACCACATCATAAGACGGATCCCCAACTTTTACAAAATGCAGGAGGACAAGATGCTTCACAATTCGGAGAATACAGTATAAATGTTAAACTTAAAAATACTATCTTTAAAAAGTTTCCCTTTGGCACTGCCTGTAGTGAGCACTGATCACAGCTTGGGTTCTCTTCTTATTAATCTGCTTGCTAGCAACACAAGCCCCGAAATGTAAAGCTATGGGGCATGCGGTTTGATGATCAAATGAAACTCGTAAGTTTACAAATGGGTCACACTCAACACTGCTAATTCTTCACCCTGCTGCCCACACTAAACCCCAACCGAGCCTTGAGAGATAATTATTAATATTTTCAAGAGTTTGAATCCACATAAGTGTTCCGATAGATCCTGCCGGCGTGGTTCTCGCTTATGAGGCTTTGCCGATTTTTTTTTTCTTAAACGAGTCCCTGCGTTTACCCCGCGAGCCGGCAGTACACGCGCGCCTCGGCCCTCGATCGTCAAAATGACAAAAAATCAACAGCAAAAATCTCAACAAAAATACGTGACGCACTGGCGATACAAAAAAAAATACGTTCAAATTAAATTGAATTGCGCGAATGTGGAACTCCGTTTCGGTAATTCATATCAGATTGCATTTCATGCAATGGTATGGTTGTGCGGCGATTATAAATTGGAAAAGGCGCCGTACCGTTACATTTGTGGTGACCGATGCCTGAAGCACCTGGAAACCTACTTTAGGCTTTACTGTTTGAGCCACTTTCTGGTGTACTTTTGACTTGTACCCCCAACGACGTTTCACTCCGCATGCTGGGGGCTTATTCAGGCACAGCATGAAGAAGCTTCCTGTGCGTGGATGAAAACGTTGGACATCATACCGAACAACACGCCGTACAACTCGTGAATTAAATACCGCTATCATCTAACTCCAGAAGGCGGCAATAGTTATCAAATAAACAGATAAACGGCACAATTACGGGGGGAGGGGGGGGTAAGCGGTGGCGCAGTGGTTCATGCACTGCGCTACGAAGCCCGACGTCCTGGCTACGCTTACCGGTCACGGCTGGCACAAGTGGCGAGTGATATCTGAATGAACGAGTCACGGACCACCCGTTTATCAAACCACACGGACCAACATGCTGAATCGTGCTCAAACAGCCCCTATGGACAGCCAACGGTGTGTGGAGGCCTTCATCCAGCAGTAGATTGACAAAGGGCTGTATATAAAGTGACGGTGAGTGTGTACGTGCCTATGTATGCATGCAAGATTAATTGGTGGAATTTCCCAGCTCACACATAATTGCAGCCGGCAGTTGGAAATGTTGCGACGCACATAGCCCTGGCTTAACCCAGGCGCTCCCGACAAAACGCATTCATCATGGTTGTTTGACACTAGCACCCATGTTTATTTAAAAGTTAAAGCAATAACTGCCACTGCAAGCGCATACGAATTCGAGCTTTCTATGCAAGTTTCCACGTTGTCAGAGAAGGTGAAGAACAGAAAACATAATAAACGAGAATTTGGAAAATGCACTTATTTTCATTAGTTACTTGGAATAACGTAGTGGATTGTTTAAAAAATAAATGGCAATTGAAGCAGATAATTCCAGTTCCAGCAAAATTGTGAATTTTCATTTGTGTGGGGCTATTAATTCCAAATATTAGTTTTCGTATGGTTAACGTACACATGATCATTAAATAACTGGATTTGTATTAATTTATGATAATTTCCTCAGCCCAGATGGCAAAAATGTAATTACCACTTCAATGCAAAATCTCTTGTTTGTGTGTATATATTTATAACAATGTGCCTTATTTATCCGAGAAAGCATATTTCAAAGAGGCCAATTCCAATATCGCGTATATGGCAAGCAATAGGAAACTGGAGTACGTGGAATAAAAATTACCTCACATACACAAGGGCGTGAAACTCAAAGTTCATCAGATTCATTCAAGAATCCACTTCTGCACTGTTATCTTCTGGCCATCCCTCAGCCCAAGTCACCAGCACGTGGCATTCCCAAGCAGGTCCCCATACAAGTGTAGTGCAATAGCGCCGGCTGGTGGACACCAGCGGCAACTGTGGTGGACAGACAGTGCACACGCTAGTGAGGGTGTGCACTGTGTTTTGTGGGGAGCGATAGTGCAGCGGTTAGCGTGCTGCGCTATGAACCCGGCGACACGAGTTCGATTCCCACTCACGGCCAACACCAGTGACGATTATCTGAACCGGTCCCGGGCCTCCCCTAGGTCGACTCAGCCTCAAATAAGTACCTGGTGCGGTGTGTAAACATTGCCACTAGGGAGACAAAGGCGGTCGGGCGTGGTGCTGGCCACCCACCCCTCGTGTACCGTTCCGGCCTTCATAGGTGCTCGCTAACAGCACTTGCCCCAACAGTCTGTTAAAGGCTGTACAGGGGTTCTTTGTGTGTTGGCAGAGCGGAGGAACTAGGGCAAGGGTCATGGAGGACCCCATCTGGAGGCCCCTGGAACCTGCTGGCGGGTTCGAGAAGGGAGACGCGGTCAGGGCGGGGCCAGACCGCGCCGGGAGCATAAAAGGAGCGGAGAGCGGGGGGCTCAGGGCTGCCGGTGCTGGGAGTGGACTCGTCTCGTCGTCGCTGTCGTCTCGTCGCCGCCGTCGGGCCGCTGGGTTTACGGCACAGTGCCGCTAACTACAGTGCCACAGCTCGCCATCATCGATCGCACTTGATCAATGACCCACTTTGTAAAGTACAGTCTCGACGTCAGTGCGTCACTGCTGTTTTTTCCCTTCTGCTCTGCATGGTCCATGGCCTGAAACGTCACCCGATTACACATATCTCTGTTATGAGTGCACTGACCACTGCGTTAACACTCGCGCCTGGGTAAACACATTTATTTGACATATCTGTTCTTGTAATAAATGCACTTCTGGGTAAATAAATGTACACACGTAGATATTAACAGCAGTTTAAGTTTAGCCATCACTCTCTGCACTGGCTTCCAGTTTCACACGGTACAACGTTTCGTTTAAGATACACATTTCTCAACCACCTCGCCCCAGCCTACCTCAGAGACACATTGTACCCATATGTCCCCTAAAAGTCTCTAAGATCTGGGGGGGGGCAGGGAGGCGATAGACATCTCCTCCGTGCTTTCCCAGGTCGCGAGAGGCTTCGGTCGATGGGCATGGGCGAGAGAGTCGTTCCCCACGTGGCCCCCACAATCTGGAACTCTACTCTACGAGATCTCGGCATCTTTGAGTCTGCGTAGTAGTTTATTTTTTTAACCACGGTCTTTAAACTTATTCATACGCGTCCGTTTATTCCACTATTATTTGATCCAGAAAATTTATTCTAGCATTTATTTTAGTACCTTTCATAAATTGGCATCACGAGTTATATTTACGCCGAGTGCTTTACTGCTTTGAAAAGGCCGATGAAGGGCGCAATACAAATTTTACTTAATAATAATTGTATTATCACCACCACCACCGCCGCCGAAAAAACGAAATACGAACGTGACAGGACCATCTCCTCCGTCGGGTCAAATCGTTGGGACTGCGGCTTGGAATAGGGCGAGGGGCGGGGGTGGTGGGGGGTGGTGTGGAGAGGGGGGGGGCATGGGGGTCTACAGAGTGCTGCTTTAATTGAATGTAGAGGGGGAAACGCTTGGCTCTAATTGAAAGTAATTGGAGCAGCTCGGCTAGAAAGCAATTAAAGCCCTGCCAGGAAAGTGGGTCCATATACGCTGCGCCCGTATATATATTGATGACTCAGCCAACGAGAGCTATTTTAATTTGTGGATCGTTAACTCGGCCGCCTATTCTATTAGACTGCGTTATTAATTGGCCGCATGCGTAGTAATTGCATGAGAGGGTTTTGTTGTTGTTGTTGTTTGTTTCGCACGCAAGAAGGGCTCTACATTGAATTATGGCGAATTCCGGGTCCCAGCGAATGTCGACCGCTCAACGCTTTTGACTGTGGCGAGGCGGTGGTGCCTGGGCAGTCAGGCAGGGTGGTGACGTCAGGCAGGGTGATGTCGTCAGGCAAGGTGGTGACGTCAGGCAGGGTGGTGTCGTCAGGCAGGGTGGTGTCGTCAGGCAAGGTGGTGACGTCAGGCAGGGTGGTGTCGTCAGGCAGGGTGGTGATGTCAGGCAGGGTCATGTCGTCAGGCAGGGTGTCGTCGTCGGGCAGGGTGTCGTCGTCGGGCAGGGTGGTGACGTCGGGCAGGATGGTGACGTCGGGCAAGGTGGTGACGTCAGGCAGGGTGATGTCAGGCAGGGTGGTGACGTCAGGCAGGGTGATGTTGTCAGGCAGGGTGATGTTGTCAGGCAAGGTGGTGATGTCAGGCAGGGTGATGTCGTCAGGCAGGGTGTCGTCGTCAGGCAGGGTGGTGACGTCAGGCAGGGTGGTGTCGTCAGGCAGGGTGGTGACGTCAGGCAGGGTGATGTCAGGCAGGGTGGTGACGTCAGGCAGGGTGATGTCGTCAGGCAAGGTGGTGATGTCAGGCAGGGTGGTATCATCTGGCAGGGTGGTGACGTCAGGCAGGGTGGTATCATCAGGCAGGGTGTGATGCTGCTAGGGCCGTGCTACACCCCGCCAATGGGGGTCGGCCAGGCACAACATCTCCGGGGCGGGGAGGCTTGGAAGCCTACGGGGAAGTTCCACACTCGGGCAGCCGCGACTTTTCACCACCGGGATGGCACGTTGACTGACGCGCAGCGTGTGCTCATTATCACGAGCGGGTCGGTGATGCGCACGGGGGGGTTATCACGGCCCCCTCGTTGTTCACGAGTGCGGTCCGCCGTCGACGCGGGATCCAAGCGACGTGCGGACGCTTACAGCCCAACCCTGCACAACCTCGAAACATCGCCTCGCTCCGTGCCTCTCTCTCATTTTTTTTTTCACGATCAGAGGAAATTAAGAAGATGCTCGGTGTAGTCGGCACTTTGCTTCGTTCATCATTTCTGG
>CM025658.2:3367212-3382733 GCA_014621495.2 Entosphenus tridentatus
CCCCCCCCCCCCCCTTGCGAGTCAACTCAAACCGCAGGTGAAAATCTGTATCGGCGGGGTGCAGATGTCACGGTGGGCAAAACTGCCGATGCCGCAAGACGCGTCGCCAACGCTGTCTAGGCCCCTCCGCCAGATACCGCAGCAGCAGCCGCAGCAGCCGCAGCACGACAGACACACGACCTTCAAGACGTGCCCTTAATGGTATCCTAACTCGTAAACGCGTTGTGAATCATTGTGGGTGAGAACCGATGCGGCCCCCTCGATGCACAAATTGGAACATCCAAGATTCGGCGGCCTGCGAATGCGGCCACGAATTTCAAACCATCGACCGCGTCGTGAACACGCCGCTGCGGCTGATGTCTTCGCTCCTTTAAAGGGGGAACGGACGAGATCCGCTCTGCGTCCGAACGGACAATTGAGCGGATAACAAATCTTAAATTACATCTTCAACCAGCTGCTATTAACCCGTACGAAAGACGATGGGCGAGAGCGCATCCTGTATGTCAGCAGAGTTTAGTTCCGTGTCTCCGCTCAAATATTTGAGTCCGACTCACTTCATTCGCTACCTGACTGTGGACCGACCCTGTCAACGCTCGGCACCCGCAAAGCAGAACTTGCCCTGGCCTTCGGGAGCGTGCGTGCGAATGTCCCACAGCAAACGCCGTGGGAAAATGATCACGCGCGATCGTCTTATTTTTAGGAGCGACCTTGTTCCTGGGACTGTCAAATCTATTTATGCACCTCCGTGGGGCAATTAGCACCTGGCTGTCGCACGCCATTTATTTGCTCTTAAGGTGACCACACGAACGACTTACGGTGTCAAAATGTTGACTCGTGCGCCTTACTCAACTGCAGGCATTATGCAATAATGAACAAAATAACTAACTGCGTGGACTGCTTGGCTGTTCCTTGGTCTTAGCAGTTCAGTGAACGTGGCATGCCGTGAATGTAGTTGGCCAGTGGAATGTTTCTATTTGCGGTGGTCAAGGATACCATCCATTACCACCGTTGGATGATACCACACGGCCTTAATACACGGGCATCGAATTTCCACTTTTTAGAGCCAAGCGGAATTGAAACTGGAGGTGCACGCACACTCAGACATGTGCATCTGAGTGCGTGTGCAGGTATGAGCGTGGAGCGGTAGTGTAGCAGTTAGCGCGTTGCACTACGAGCCCGGCTACCCGAGTTCGATTCCCGCTCATGGGCAACAACAGTGACGATTATATTATCTGAACCGGTCCTGGGCCTCATCTTTCCAGCGTGGTGCTGGACACCCACCCTCTCGTTCATAGCATATGCCCCAACAGTCTGTTAAAGGCTACGAGGGGGATCTTTGCAGGTACGAGTGAATGCGCGTGGCGTGGGATCACATCGTCTTTGTATCCCAATCTCTCCACTGGCTCACGATGCAGTCCCGGATCACCCGCCCGGATCACCCGCCAGGATCACCGCCCTTTTTGAGATCTTACACGGACTCATTGATGCCTACCTCTCCCCTCTCATCTGCTTCTCCCCTCCATGCATTCTCCTACCTCCCTCCGCCAATCTCACTCGACTGCCATCCATCCACTCTCCTGCCTCTACCTTCCATCTCAATCTCAGTCAAGTTTTACCCAGCGGGAGGTCGCTCCTTCTCCTCTGCTGCCCCTGTAGCCCGGAACCTCCTACCTCAACCACCGATGCTGCCAAACTCCCTGCCACTGTTCCGCTTAAGGTTTTACACCTTCCTCCTCACATCTGCCTGTGACTCTCCACTCTTTTCTTTCAAATAAAGGAAACAGCACATTAACGCTATTGAATGATATGACTCCGTTTAAGTCGTAATGCACACATCCTGCCATGTTGTACAGCATCGTGGGATGCATGTGCGTGCGTAGACAAAGCATCGAGGTGCTCTGTCAATCCCAATCGTGTAACAATGCAGTGTGAGCGTACCAGATGCGCAGCGCTGCAAGGCGCAATACTCCCACAAGACGTTGGGATCCTGAGTAATGCACCAGGGTCCATTCGGGTCCGAGTCCGGATTCCTGCAGTAATTGTTCTCCAGACCAGCCTCCGGAAATCCTGGAAAACCAGAGAGCAGTCAATGAAGATGAGCACATGAATCAGGTCGCATTGTACGGGCTGTGCCGTGTGCTGTTCCGCATGATGTCCCACGTTTTTCCCCAGCTCCCATGATACGGAACGAAACGTCCGACATCAAGTCGAACAGCACGCGGTACGAATCTAGATCACATCAGGGAGGTATGCAACACAATTAGTATTATTGAATTGAGGTCAATCTGTTGAGATCAAAAACCTATTTTTCAAGGGAGTTCTCGGTTAAGAAAGCAATGCATTATGCATGTGATTCAAATTCAAAACAATAAAATCCAGGGCCCAAACATTAAGAGATAAAACGTGATGTGATGCATATTTTAAAGCAGAATTTGAAGTTCCATTGAGACGCATTTAAAGAATGAGGTTGGGTGTTGACACGTGAATCAGAAACGGGGACACCGACAAAGAAGATTTCTCAAAAGATGAAGAGTGTGCAAATGCGTTTGCATTGAATAAGAGACGACAATAAGAACATTCGGATTGGCGAACGTGTGCACGTTCGGAACCATCATGTTGGCTTCAGCGGAGCGTGCGGGCTGTCCGGGGCAGGGCAGAATCAGAATCAGAAATCAGAATCAGGAATCATAATCAGAAAGGGTTTTATTCGCCATGAAAGTTGGCACAGACAAGGAATTTACTTTGGCCGGAAGGTGCATACATTCAACATTTAGGAATCTTAAATAAGTGTACCAATAGGGTTTTTCCCCTTTTTTTTTTCCTATTGGTATATTTTAATACTGGCAAAGGAGGTCCCATGATGTAGCTTAAATAAGTGGTTTACAAGTCTAACTATACTAAAGGTACAAGTCTAACTAATACTAAGGAGCTAAATTATGTAAAAATGTAATTAAATAAAATCTAAAATATACTTTAGCTATAATATACGATATACAATAACAAAAATGCAAATAGGGTAACATAGTGCAAATATGGCAGGGTGTCATTGTGCAGATATTGTGTTAAAGTCAGTTTGAGCGTTAAAGTCAGTTTGAGCCCTTGGCCTTGTTGAAGAAGCCAGCAGCGGATGGGAATAAACTGTGTTTGTGGCGTGAGGTTTTGGTCCTGATGGACCGCAGCCTTCTGCCGGAGGGGAGAAGCTGGAACAGAGAGTGTCCAGGGTGAGAGGAGTCGGCCACAATCTTCCTCGCTCGCCTCAGGGCGAGGAGAGACGATGGCCCAGTGGTCGAGACTAGCCGATAGTTTTGTGGGAATCCAACGAGAGGACACCAACCACAGGCAGAGAAGAAACAAC
Source organism: Entosphenus tridentatus (assembly GCA_014621495.2). Taxonomy (NCBI): domain Eukaryota; kingdom Metazoa; phylum Chordata; class Hyperoartia; order Petromyzontiformes; family Petromyzontidae; genus Entosphenus; species Entosphenus tridentatus. The sequence continues at coordinate 3,370,568 of CM025658.2, forward strand.
CATCGGCTCGCGTTCAGGCTTCTCCGCGAGATCGTTGCATCGCGGAGACTGTCGGGCGATGGTGACGGTTTGGAAAGGCACGCGTGCATCCAGCGGTGGATCGATCAAGGCTGAGAACAATTGTGGACACCACGTCTTTCTGGGACAGTGGTGGTTCTTAACCTGGGGTGCACGCACCCCCTGGCGGTGCTAGATGCCCTTTATGGGGGTAAGAGACATGGACAGATTTTTTTGGAGGGTAAATCACGGGCACGTAAGTACAACTACTTCGTTTCATCAAACCTATGAATTAATTCACGTTATAAATAGTTTAACGATTGAGAATCAAAGGGTTTCAGGCTGCAGCGAAGGTTAAGAACCACTGCTCTAGGAGGGACTCAAACACGTGGGTCGTGCGCCTCCTTTTGAGCGTGTTCGACGCAATTCCGCGAAATATTCCACACTTTTTTCGCGGGCCAAACAAAAAAAACTGTCTGGGCACCCCCACAGGCTCTCCTCCGCTCTTATCCAGCCGCACCGCGTCCATTCTGCTGAACAACTCAACGCTGACAACTGTGGAATAGCCCACGTCGGTTGCGTGTTTCGGTGCGCAGCGAGCAGCAGATGAATGCGCGAAAAAAATGCGGAATGGATTCCGATTTTCGTCTTACGTGAGAAAGAAAAAAAAAGGGCTATTTTCATGGGCAAAAAAAATCTCTCGCTGCATGAATTGGGGCCCGATGCATGGGCAGTTCGCGCGGGGGGGGGGGCAGGTGGAAACGGAACACTTTTAGTAACTAATTTTCAGTATTTTACAATTAAAATTTTAAAAAATATGATATGATTCCTAATGTTAGGGACAAAGCGAACCCCTTCCCCTCCCCTCGCCTCCCCCCAAATATATAAGTCAACCTCCGCCTATGGCCCTGTGTCTTAACTCGAGCAGGTGGGTGACGTTAGGAGGTAGCTGATGGTGGATGATGGGCTCGCTCGGGTGCAACGACGCACAAATGTTTGAATCTCCCCCCCCCCGGGCCCCCCTTCTAAATTAATTATCCATGTTAATATTCGCCGCAGCATGTGGACATTGCATGGTTGGCAAAATGAGATCATTTTACCAAACCTCTTATCGTGAATAATAATTCTGATGCAAATGAGCCGTTTCGAAAGTCTTGTACTTTAAGTGGACCATGCATTCTACATGTGCAAATGAGACTACGCGGTAAGACAACTGCCGCTTTAACTGTTGTGCCAAGTGACCTAATGCGCACACACATATATGGGTCATCGATACGTACCCTAAATGTAGGACCGACAGCATATATGTGCCATAGATATGCAGAGTAGAAATATGCTCTGGATTTACTGGTGGATCAGACATATCCTAAAGTAAAGCCTAGATACGACATTTTGGACGGCCAGGAACAAATATTTGTACCGGATTGATACAAAACTGCAGGTAACTCTACAGATTTGACATCGCTGATCCGTTTTTTTACACCAAAGATGGTGACGTGGCATCCAATGGCATCAGTTTTGTTGGCGTGCAGACACACACACATATATAATATAATCCGAAAAATCGAAAAATATCCAAAATTGTCCTTGAAAATCTGAATATATAATTTGTTTAAACCCACATTGCATAGAATAAGGATCCACACGAAGCCTTTGTGTGTGCGCTCTCGCCTCGAACAGCATCACTGAGACAGGCAGTCGGCGGAGGTCACGTCTTAACATCGAGGCCAGGACACTTTGTTTGTTCCGATCCTTACGACGGAAATGACTTTTGCACGTTCACAAGAGAGCGACGCCGAATATGCAAACTCAGACGAGCGCCCATCCTCTCTGGCAGCGGCGGAACGGCTAATGGGATCGAAGGGCGGTGGCGATGAAGGGAGCGGTTGACATCGGCAGACGGTATATCACCTTACACCTCGATCAAGGACAAGCGGCCCTCTAATCTTGGTCTCGCAAAAGCAAACATTCATAAGCGCAGCTGTGATGAGGGTCTGAACCCAGGGACCTGCCGAATTGGCGATACATTTGAAACCAGGATATGACTCACTGCTTCCGCCGGCCACCTGTCCCATCACAATTAAGTATCAACAAAAAGAGTGACATTGCAGTCATCGTGGGATATTATAGATAGAAAATTCACGGATTTAATTAAAATTGTTAGGCATTAAAGAGTAAGGCATGTATCAATGGGTCAAATGTCATGTTGTTATGATTTAGAGGTTGTAAACCTCTTGTGGTAGAATGTTAATTTTACAGCATAGCAATGTGCTGTGCACAGAGGAAATCTCGTAAAATATTACGAGAGATAATTAAAGCAATTGCGATTCCATTGTGGACAAGCTTATAATACGCCTGCGATATACTCCAACTGAGAGAAAGTCATTAATTATATTGACTCCTTCCTCCATTTTCCAAGTCCAGGCTCAAAACCTTAATCCGCATGCCTATGACTGACTGCCTGCCACTCTCTATAAAGTAAATATGCCCACTTTTCCTGTACGGTGGCATCTTGAAATGAGGTCTCATTTAAAACAACCATATAAAATCCACATTTATTTTCGTCACTGTGATCCCTGCCCACACACTCGCTATGCCGTGTTTCGCAGTTGCGTCCCTCCGACAGATATTTCCTGTTGTTTGGTGAACTCTTTTTTTCTGCAGAATGTGTATGTGATAAGTATATTATAATTAACAGAATAATAGGACTGCAATTGTACCGGTCTAATGCTGGGGGGAAGGTGCGGTGTTTAGCCATTCTTCACCGCGCTCTTCAGTGTGCGTGAACATTTAATTATTTTGTATTTTACCAGGTAGGGCCCACTGAGCTATATAGCTGTTTTTTACTGGTAGGAACCTCCTGGTTACACCAGCCCACAGGGGATTATTGTGTCCGTCCGTCTGTCCGTCGTGCATCCAAAAATGGGAGGGGTGGGTGGGGAGGGGAGGGTGGGGAGGGGCTGGGTGGGGAGGGGGTGGGGGGGGGGGTGGGGGGGGTGGGGCTTGGTGGGGAGGGTCTGGTCACCCCGTGGTGCCCTTATAAAACTCAACGTTTAACCTACTCACGCCGGCTTGTGCCCGCCCTCACAGTCGGGCATATTTGCGGAATGCACCACGCCGCCGTTGACCCTGGCCATTGACCGAGCAACCCAACGTTCATACCAGCTCTGTCCGCAGGAATGTGTTAATAAGCCACCTGGCCACAAATGATTGCTCAACGAAGTGGCTTAGCATTTGGAAATTTGTAGCAGCCTGCAGTCACGAAAGCTTTAAATCGAAATCAGATTGTAAATGTCGTGGTTTTGCTCTCCAACGCACCGGTGTGCTGTACTAGTAACGATTTGGCACGTTCTGTTTGCGTGAAAATCCTTACTAATTGGCTGTAGGGAGTGGTGGCTGGTTTAACGACACATTTATATATTTACGCGATCTAACCCAAAAAAAACTGTATTATGGACGTACATACATGCATGCCCCTCCTGGGTTCTCTGTTTGGTTCACGCAAAAACTGGCGACAACAACACAAGCAGCATCAGCAACAGCAGCCGGCAACGGAAAGTGAGCTGCTCAAAATCCAGTGCCCTCCCAGGATGTGGAGCGAAACGTCGGACAGCGTGCTAAACAACACGCCGTGCAATTCACAGTTGATTTTTCGAGCTCAGTTCGCGTGAGTGGAAATTTGTGTCATACACCCTCCTCCACCCGACACGGACAATTTATAGAGTTGTCACGTGAACCAACGTTGCCAATGTATTGCTGCGTCAGTAACCCCATGTGTTGGAGAGAAATCGACAACATTTTAGCAATTGCGTATGGAAGTCGTCGCTGGCAGTTTACAGCAAGCATCATCGTGCAGTTGCCAACGTCGTAAACAAAAATACCCAGCAGCCATCGGCCTTGGCTCATGTGGGTCGCGAAAGCCTTCTTGTTAAACACGCGGTTCAACCAAAAAAAACGCATAGCAATACATCGCCAGTGCGACAGGCATCGGCAGAATCCCCAAGCACGTGGGGGGTGGGGGAGAGGAACGTCGGGAAGATACCTTGTGGTGTGTACGCGTGCAGGTGCGGGGTTTTGCTGGCCCAGGTCTGGCACTGGTGGCCCGATGCAGTCAACGTCTGGAGTCCCCGGTATCCGGTCCCAGAACCGGTGTAGCAGTGGTCCACCCACTCCACGGTCTGTGTGCTGACTGCAAAGACAAAGACACCGCGTAATGGCCTTAATGGACAAAGGTCGTGTTTGCCTCTCGCATCAAGCGCTGCTGTTAGCGAGTAGCACCTATGGAAGGCCGGCACGGCACACGAGGGGGGTGGGTGGCCAGAACCACTCCCGACCGCCTTGGTCTCCCCAGTGGCGATGCTTACACATCGCACCAGGTACTCATTTGAGGCTGAGTCGACCTAGGGTAGGCCCAGGACCGGTTCAGATAATCGTCACTATTGGTGGCCGTCAGCGGGAATCCAACTCGGTTCGCTGGGTTCGTAGCGCAGTGCGCGAACCGTTGCACTACCCCTCCTGGCATGTGTTGACTCTGCACATACACACACACACATACACGAGTGTGCACAGACACAAAGATTTCGCGTTAGAGCCATACAGACTGCTGCTGGAAGGGTGCACTTATTAAGGCAGGAACAGTGCATGATGGGTTGGTGTGCCCAGCACTGCGCCCGGACACCTTTGCATCCGATAATTGTTTTTTTTACCCTTTTATCTGGCAGCAAAACTGACACCTTTTTTTTACAAGGAGTCATGTTTGGATTGACCACAATACCTGCGGTCGGAATGCAAACAAAAAACACAACTCTGATAATGTATGCACTGTCCTTGAAGTTGATTGGTCCACACCCGAGACAGCTTTTATTAGAGCCTAGTCTCACATTGTATTGGACCAGATGACACCAAAAGGCGCACATCTCAAAGACAATGCACCATCAGAGTATCCCTCGAAAATTTACACAATCGTGCCAGGGACGAGTACTCATTTACGGCTGAATTAACCTCGTGCGCAGGCACAAGATCAATTGAGATACCACTGCCTACTCATGTAAGCCGTGGTCCGATATCCAACTCAGGTGGCCCGGGTTCGCAGCTCCGCGCGCTCACGGCTACAGAACTGCGCCGCCACTCGACACGTCTAAGCCGAGCTCGAGGTTGCTTTTTTGACGGAGTAAAAATTTAAGGAGACTTCACGGAGCATTTCCGACAAGTGGGAGGATTAAATGATGCACATACCCCCGGTGTTAAATTGATGCTCCTATATAGTTATAATTTCCCAAGGGAGAATATCTACGTGTAAGTACGATAAGCGCACATCCTTTGCTCTGTATGAACGCATCGTGGCGCACACGTACGGCTACAATAGTTTGGCAATCAAGCCGTTTATCCATTAACATCTTGGGGAGTCCCAAGACTCTTTTTCAAGGGGGAACCTGTATCGAGATGTTTGGGAAGTACGTATTCATGAGCATTTGGCTTCCATGTGGAAGGTCACCGGACAACCCGGAGAAAACCCCATCCACGCACACGAGGGGGTGACAGTTCGCACATCTCAAGTTCAAGTTCATTTATTTGGTATCGCCCTGTGAGCCATTCGGCTCTTGAATCGGGTGCAACCGCAACAAACAAAAAATAGAAACATGAACAAAAAACATCTTAAAGTGAATATGTGACTGAGTGCAAACAGAAAATCCAAGAAAAGACAGCAAAATATTGCAGAAAAAACACCGTGTACACCAACGCTGTGTGCAAAAATCCCAGTGGGAATCAAGTCAAACAACCAACAACAACCACAAGACAACTTAGATTAAGGCCATCAGTCTAACTCTGTACTACAACAAACAAACATGGCTAAACCAATACACATTTCGAAATCACCAAAATAAAGCCATGAAAGCAATGAAAGAGTGATCATAGGAACTGTGACGGAATCTTCACAATAAATGGCATCTCACAGCCTCGCACCGACGACACAGGTCAAGCTCTGCTTGTTTCCTTGGTCACCCATCCGCTCGACCCCAGGCTTTGCTTCCCAGCTCCGATCTCACGATTCGAGGAGATCGTCCCGCGTGCTGTTGCGACTTGTGTCGTGGAGATCACGTCAGGAACTGAGGTTCAAACGCTACCAGACGCCACTCCACGCCGCTGCGTAACGCGCTAGACACACCGGTGTGCTGGACGTGAAACTCACCAGAGCAAAATTCCGCTAAGAGAAGTAACGCCAGAAGTTTCATGGTCACGCGTAGCGTCCGATGTCTCAGCAAGAGCCACCTTTAACTCGGTCAGACAGACGAGTGAGCGACTGTGTGTGATATCACACGTGTAAAGGATGTGTGTGTATATATATATTTGCCTACACCTGCACACACACGCGCGCGCGCATGAACACACACACCACCTTGTCTCAGCCACGCCTACAGGTGCCAAGCTTAAACGATCCGTCATAGACGCCTTGACCTTTAAGGCGAAGGGCAAGGACTACGTACACACAACATCAGAGCAGTGCGTGCGGGCGAGGGTTTCATGAATGTGAACCCGGCTCTCACTTTATTGCGGGGGGAGGGGGTTAGAAAAACACACAACAGAGCTAAGAGATCAATTGCATTCACAGATAATGCAATTTTTTTTGTATTTTTACAGATGGACATCGGAGATGGGTAGAACACGCTGTTGAAACGTCGGGTCACCGCTCGCCAACGCGTACCGCGCGTGTTGCCGATGTCACGCGCAGAGATAAATATCAAACACAAATACCCCGTGGGTGACGGACGAGGGTCAATTGTCTAACACGGTGCGTAACTGATCAGATACAGTTTGTAACCGGTCGCAACGACTGCTCTTACGGCCATAGGGATGTGGAACTTCCACCAGAGACGAGCATGGACGTGGTAATTTGCGGCGTAACCATTCATCATCATCACCACCACCACCTCGCGGCGATTTGATTCAATGGTCGTGATTCATCAGCAAGAGTCCATACAAGCTATTGTATATATATGTTCTTCATATACAAATCGTTTGATAAATCGTGGTGAATGCAGTGGCCTCTAGCGGCTGTCGGAGTCACGTGAGTCCGTACTACATACCAATCTAACAGTATCGATTTTGTTTTTGTACACGCAGCGATGCAAGGCTTAATAAACGATGTTAATTAATCAATTATGCCACGCATCGTTGCGCGTGCGAATGTGAAAACATTCCCACGTAACTGTAAGGGAACGCAGGTGCGTGGTGGATAGCACACTGCACTGTCAACCTGGCGAGCTGAGTTCGATTCCCAGCCGCGGCTAACAACGGTGGCTGAACCTCGGAAACCAACTTCACCAAACCCAGAATAACCGACAAATTCGCTCATCCAGCAGTGGATGAACACGTCGCTGAACCGTATCCATTATTTCATGCCTAGCGCGAGCATCTACTGCGCATGCTGTGGTTGGCTGGGAGAATGGGTAGTTATTTAAACATTCCAGAAAGAGTGTAAAATGCCGTATTAAAATATCAGCTTGTGTTTGCCTCTCGCATCAAACACCCCCCCCCACCTCGCCCCTCCTCCCTCCCCTTCATAATGACGTGCACGCGGCTTAATTGAACCTCTTGTGAGGCACGGATGGAGCCTATGCGTGCTTCACAGCCAAACAAAAAGCGTATTAATAAATGATTGCTTACATTACGCCATACACTTACACTGCGCGTCGCGCGTGCACACGCATGCATAATGCATGCTTGGCTATTGCCTACATGCATGCATAAAACATGCTCGGACGAATGCATTAATATATGCGTTCAAACTGGCAGACACGACACGCTGGCGTTATGCTGCTTGCTGCCTCTGCGATTGTGCGATTTTTTTGTTGCTTGCAGGGATGGAAATACATCAATAGCTGGGATGCTGTCGTTCGTGTAATGGTTAACGCGCAGTTTCTTGAAATCCAGGAAAACAAACTAGACAAAAGAAGCAGTTCTAAAGAAATGCAATTTTCAATCTGGAATTATAGATGGTTTAAACAGTGCGTAGCTCCGGTGGCTTCCTAATATCGGTTGGAAGAGCGTTCCAGACGGCCGCACAAGCGCATATGAATGCGCGCGATGCGGTGACCGTTTTTGTTCGATGTTCAGCCAAAAGCCGCTGCTGCGAGGATGACCGGAGTGTCGCGTGATGATGGTTTATGCTCGTTGACGAAATCAACAAGGTATTGTGGTTGATGTGTGGCAATCACTTTGGGTGCAATGAGTGCGACCTCGTAATGTATTTGCTCGCCAACCGGAAGCCACGGCAGCTCGACGAGCAAGGGACGGACACGAACAGATCTTGCAGTACCCGTCACGACACGAGCACAGTTGAATTGTAGGTCGCGGGATGGTGGAGTCAAGTTTGGGTACTCCCACTGGATTCAAGACAGCTGCCCCAGGGTGGAATACGTAGGCCGAACAAAAGTGACATGTAGCACGTGTTTCTAGAGATCCCTCCAGTGGGGGGCCTTTCCGCCAGCAGTGGCTTGAGCAAGCACTTGCAGGGCTGCGCCTTGACCAAAGGTCACTCTGCCAAACGCCACTTACTCTGGACTCGTGAGTTCGCGCCTGGTTAAACAAATTAAGGTGAAAGACGACTTCCTTTACTTTCCAAACACTGTCGGTCAAAGTCGCGTTTGATGACATTTCAGTCAAGGTGATCAACAGCCACACCTGCCGTGATCCGGCGCTTGAGGGGCGATTCGTTCGTGAATCAGACACGTTTTCGAAGCTCACGAAAACCCCGCGTGTGGCGAGGTGGTCGGAAGATGGCAGTACAGCAAGCGGGGTTGGTGAAATCCATCTGTGCGGAGGTTTGAGAGTTATCCCCTCGTGTGGGTGGGTGGGTGGGGTAGGTGGACAATGGGTTGATCCGCTTACTCTGCCTCCTGCAAGAAGCCAAGAAAACCCACGATCGTCAATGAAATTGGCCAAACTTCGCAAGCAATGCAGGACCCTCATGAAAAGGAGCTTTAAGGCTCAGCGAGGCTTTGCTGAGTCAACGAAGAGCATTACTATTAGGATGAGGCTCAGAGCACGATGCGCTAAAAAGTTATCTCGTAATATTTATTTTAAAAAAATCGTCGTTCAAACTTCACAGCGGAATTCAGCGGACTCTAGAATATGGAGCTTTTTTTTATTAGCCACGTTTACAGTTTTGATTGGAAGCCGCTAAATAAAGTGTTTCGCTTAATCAACAGGATCGTAATTTATTCTGCTGATTACATTGGCTCCGTCTCATTGACTTTTATGCTCGCCTGGTAAGAATCACGAGAGAGTCTGAAACGATCACAATCAGCAGCGTCCGGTGAACCCAAACTTTCCCCAAAACTCACCGCGGATCACCATGACCCTCTCACCTGCACCCGAGTTTCAGCTCAAATAGAAAATTAAGTGGTGAGACGCTGCACGCAATCCGATGAATTACGACTCTATCTTAATTCGAATCGGCGTTGTGTATACATTTTAGCCACCACCACCATCATCATCATCAGACGTGTGCAGCGTGTGGCATCTTAATTTAAAATTCATAGCAGCCAAAAAAATACTCGAATCGCGTGATGTTGATTTTTAAATGTGGTGAGGGTAAACCGGAGTACCCGGATAAAAAAAAAATCCAAGCGAACCACGCGGAGAGAGACATTCAAACTCCAAATATACAGCAAGTGTCAGGGTCGGGATCGAACCCATGATCCTCCTGCATACCAGGCGAGCGAATGCACATCTCGGCACCACGGCAGAGGCAAAACCATTCCAGCGAGTGACGCCCGCTGTCGTGAGCGCACTCCCGACTCCTCAATCTCCCATTGTAGAGATGAGCGCGAGAGATGAAGCTTCAATTAGTAGCTCATTACGCATAATGAAATGATTCTTTGTACAATAACGGGTGAGGCGTAAGCCTCAAATATAAGGTCATGTCTGGCCATTCCGTAGGATGAGACCGGAGAGAGAGAGATAGAAAACATGCCCTCTCGTGATTAATGTGTTTCGCGCTTGAATTAAATATGAGCTATCTTAAATTAATTCGTCTTGCCTGGGTATTCTTGGCTGCGTTGGTATGTATGGCTATGCACGCGTGTGTACGTTGTGTGCACAGGGCCGGATTAAGGCACGAGGCTTGAGGTACTGCAAGCCCAGCGGCCTCTGCCAGCCGGATGGCCTCCAGAGATTAAGTGAAAAAGTTCTTTCGTTGGTGAATGCTGAATTTGATTTGTTGTTAGCCTTGCAAAAAATACATTGTATTTTTATTTAACTTTTTTTCCCTTTTGAAAATATTGCTGGGGGCCTCACAGTACCTGTAGCCCAGAGGCCTGCACAATCTTAATCCGCCCCTGTGTGTGCGTGTGGAGAGTGTGTGCGTGCGTGTGCGCGTGTGTGCACGTGGGGAGCGGTAGTGTAGCAGTTAGCGCGCTGCGCTATGAACCTGGCGACCCGGGTTCGATTCACGCTCACGGCCAACACCAGTGACGATTATCTGAACCGGTCCTGGGCCTCCCCTAGGTCGACTCAGCCTGAAATGAGTACCTGGTGCAGTGTGTAAAAATCGTCACTGGGGAGACAAAGGCGGTCGGGCGTGGTGCTGGCCACCCACCCCCTCGTGTACCGTTCCGGCCTTCATAGGTGCTCGCTAACAGCACTTGCCCCTACAGTCTGTTAAGGCTATATGGAGGATCGTGTGCATGTGGAGAGTGTGGGCGTGCACGTGTGGAGTGTAGCGGGTAGCGCGTTGCGCTACGAACCCGGCTACCAGAGATGGATTCCCGCTCACGGCCAACACGAGTGACGATTTTCTGAACCGGTCCTGGGCCTCCCCTAGGTCGACTCAGCCTCAAATGAGTACCTGGTGCGGTGTGTGAACATTCTCACTGGGGAGACAAAGGCGGCCGGGCGTGGTGCTGGCCACCCACCCTCTCGTGTACCGTGCCGGCCTTCATAGATGCTCGCTAACAGCACTTGCCCCAACAGTCTGTTAAGGCTATACAGGGGATCTTTGTTTATGTTTTGTTTTGGAGTTAGGGGAGCGATGGTGCAATGGGTTAGCGCGGCGCGCTCCGAAACCGGCCACGTTAGTTCGAGCAGTCCTGAGCCTCCCCTAGGTCGACTCAGCCTGAAATGAGTACCTAACGCAGTGTGTAAAACATCACCACTGTGCACAGAAAAGCGTCACGGGCGTTGTCGCTGACCACTCAACCCCTCGTGCGCCGTGCCGGCTCTCACAGTGCTCGCGAACGGCACTTGCCCCAACACTCAGTTGAAGTCTTAACGGGAGATCTCTCTCTTTGGAATCTATGTGAAGTTTACGGGACCTGAGTTCGAGTCCCGTGGACTCCCCCTCGGTAGACTGAGGCTTAAATAAGTACCCGGCTCTGTGTGTAAACGTACAAGAGGTTGGGAGACAAAAGCGGTGGTGTGGTGCTGCCCACGTAACCTCCTCGTGCGCCGAAAAGTTTCTGCTGACAGCACTTGCCCCCGACAGTCTACATGCCCATAGTGGGGGTGGGCATCTTATTCTTTGTCTGTGTAGTGTGCGGGGTGGTGGTGGTACTGGGACATGCACCGCAGTACGCAGTAATTTTCTTGGTTCTTTCGGTAAAGTCACGTAGAAGGGAAATAATAAAATAATAAAAATAAAAATAATTAAATACAATTCTCACGACGTTTCGGCCACAGCGATGTCTTTCCGACAGACCTGTTCTTCACCTGAGGACGGCTGCTTGCGTTGTGGCCGAAACGTCGTGAGAATTGTATTTTATTATGTTTTATTTTATTATTTTATTATTTCCCTTCTACGTGACTTTACCGAAAGAACCAAGAAGATGAATCCCTGCAGTCACGAAAGCTTTAAATCGACATTTAATACGCAGCAATCATCACTGCCACCTACCTAGGTTCGATTCCGACACAACACTAAAGTCGGCGACTGAACATGTCCCCTGCCCCTATTTCGACTCGACCTTGAAACGACAGCGTGACCTGTTGAGTAATCATCGCCAATGGGAAGACAAAGGCGTCTGGGCGTGAGATTTTTTTTTCTGTTATTGCCACACCAACCTAGGGCGCCGGTTCCAGCTTGCGTAAGCGTCACGCTCACTGCACTTGTTCCAACCGTCTTGAGCAGTGTTCAAATCGTCTACAGCAGTGTTCAAATCGTCTACAGCAG
>CM025658.2:3388081-3407847 GCA_014621495.2 Entosphenus tridentatus
CCCCCCCCCCCCACGATCGGACTCATCAGCCACTGGAGGTGCCACCGCTGACCCTACGAGCTACGTGACACATACTTCGCCCTTCGTGGCTTGCGCGGACTAACAAAAATAAATGAGTGGCTTCCTTGAGAAGTTCAGCTCGTGCGTCAATAAAGAAGGGGCGGGGTGGGGGGGGGTGGAGGGGGCTTCCAGTAAATAATGAGAGGTGGTGCACTTACCACTGGAAGAAAAAGAAAACAACTCAACGGCAAATCGTGCTAAGTGGCCGCACACGAGGGAGCGGATTTTGGTGAGCCATGCGCTAACAGCCCATCGGCGCGTCCAATGTTCCAAAACAAGAAACCCCTTATCTGCCTAAACCCCTGACGGATATCAACAATGACATTGCAGTTGCGCAATTAGAATGAGGTCCACAGGAACTCGCTGCAGGTTTGGAGTGTGGACGGTATCAAAGCCATAGCACAGGTTTTTTTTTGGGTTAGATCGCGTGGTAAATGTTCGCACTCTAACCCAAAAAACCTGTATCATGGATGATATTGGTCGCGAAAGCCTACGTGTTAAACTGGTATCATAGCTCGCACAAAGTAGACCTCATGAAGCTTATAAAAAAAACACAAGCAGACTATAAGCCTTCTTCATAGAAATGTACCTAAACATATATCCAAATATATCCAATTATATCAATGGGACCTTTTTGCCAGGATCAAAGCGTGAAAAATAATAGCAGGTTTGACCCTTCCTGGCAGTATTTCAGGTGTTAAGATGTTCAAAGGGTATCTATTCGGTGTTTGAACAGTTTTAACACCTGTTTTACATGTTCTATTGCCAGAGAGGGTAAAACCTAGTTGGTTTTTTCATATACAATTATGTTTGACGCATCCAGGCCTTCTGGGAGTGCATTATTTCAGAAAACCCAATAGCGTTCAAACTCTGGACCTGTTTCCACTTTCATTGTTTCATCAGCAGTAGAGTCACGACAGTTCGGCACCGTTAGTCGACGCGTGTTAGTCGCCTCCTGTGCGGGAGAAAACTAATTTGCAGTTGTGCAAGGGCACTGCCATCTTTGATCACGTGATCATTTGCCAACTGTCGAACAATTATATGGGAAGCGGGGGGGAATAAATAATGCGAATGTCGATGTAAAGCTTTCGTGACTGCAGGGATTCATATTCTTGGTTCTTTCGGTAAACGTATAAGTAGAATGCAATACAACACAGAGAGTCGGCTAACACAACAGTCAACACCCTACCTGGTTGATTACGTTCTTCCAAAGATTGCTACATTTGAGAGAGAGAGAAAACACAGACACGGAGGCACACAGACAGACACACAAGCAGAGAGAGACACACACAGAGACACAGAGAGAGACTATGTGTGTGCCTAAGTTTACTATGTTTGTATTCTCAGTCATTCTTACCTGATGATGGTTGCTTGTGTTGCAATCGAAACGTCGTATTCTATTATTTAATTGATTTTCTTTCTACGTGACTTTCCGAAAGAACCAAAGAGTAATTCCCGCAGTCACGAAAGCTTCAAATCAAGTTTCAATAATACTAATAAAACAAAAAAATACCCTAGAATTAAATTGATGTGTTTGGCGTGTAAAAAAATTCTGGATCGGCCCTACGTCTTTGTAAAGTATCACCGCCTTCTCTGAAGTTATAACAAAGTAAGACACACCACACACCGGTTCACGCAGTCAATAACGTCGTGCAAAAACAAAACACACATACACGCACCACGGCTACAGGGAAAAAAGACTTTCCCCTTTCAACTATTCATGGGGGGAAGTCTGTCTTATAATACGGAGACTACGCCATCACTGCTGACAGTTGAACATCGTTAGATTTCATTCGTGGTCCGCGCCTGTGTGCGGCGCTTGCAACAACGCTCGCGTTACATTGCGAGACGAAGCTCGATAAGGACTGCTTCCCGCTTGGCTGTTTAATTATTGAACTCGTTCCACCGGCGTGGTCATTTGGCCTCTTGCATAGCACAGCATTTGTTCTGATTACATTGGCGAAGTCGACAGGTTACTCCGACTGCACGCGAAGCCGCGTCTGCCCTTGGACACGCCATTAGTAATGGCTCTCTGTGGAAGCGATTTGTTTTAATTTAGCAAATGCATTGCTCGGCGCGGTAGCGTATTTATTTGCCGTGCGAGATGTCTCAGTGTGGCAGTAGTGGCGGGCTTCGAAATGCCATACATAACGACATTAACCAAACTAAATGTTAGCAAAGCTGCAGTGTGCGAACCTCCGGTGTGGTCTCAGCCTCCGCGACAAGAAGGACTGTGTCATATCTCTGAGGGCAACGAACACAGCAAGGCCGGGTTCGATTCGAGTACCAATGTATGTATGGTGAACTTCTTGCGCACCGTACGTAACCAACGGTGGTAATTGGAGGATGCACAGTGACGCTTCCAACATGCGTAGTATCTATTTAAGACCGGGAGCAAGAGCAGAGCCTCACCATTCTGGCGAATTGCCCGATGATGCTGGATGCAATTACCAGCGAAACGTCGTACTCAAAAAATTGTAAATGTTGTGGTTTCACTCTTCAACACACCGGTGGGCTAAAGCAGTGAACTCTTTTGTCTTTTGTCAACGTGACACTTTTTTTCTGACTGGCCGTGTCGGGTGGTGGAGGGTTACGACACATTTATAAATAACGCGATCTAACCCAAAAAACGTTGATTATGAATGCATAGTAATGCTTTAAAGACATTGTCGAATGTTCTAGAATGGTTATAAAGCTGACATTATTGTACGAATATATGTCATTGTATTGTTAACAACAGTAATACCGGATGTGAAACACTTGAATTTCGAGTTGGCCTTCCCCCCCACTCCCCCAATTTACCGGTAGGTTCTAACCGCAACGTTTCAAGTCAAATTTGACGTCGGATTTCATGATTTGAAAACCAGAAGTTGCCAATTTTGGCTCCACAGATATCTGGGGGCAATAAGCTTCAGAAAATAATCGCGTTAAATCTAGTCCCGCGAAAATGTGTGTGTCTGGAGGTTCTGTGGGTGTGCTGAATCCAAATATGAAATGTGTTCCTTGTTATATATATATTTAAAAAAATTACGGTCGTTTTTGGTCCAGTGCGATGCGGATGTTAAAAGTTGGGAGAAAAAAAGCGGGGAGATTCCACCACCCAGCTACTGCTGCAGTACAATGTATGCATTATGTGCTTGATTTGCAGCTGTGTGTTTTCATAGTCCTTAAAAATTCACCAAATCGCCCGTTCGCAAAGCAAAGCTGAGAACACGCACACGTGCAATACATCACCCTTAAAGGCAGGTACTGTGTGTACATGTATAAATAAAAGTAATGACCCTTGGGCAAATGTTGGTGTTAGCTGCACTAGTGTTCCACTGTTTGATTTACTAGGGAACGCTTTCGCAGTTATTAGCACGCTGCTGCGCTACGATCGTGGCCATTGCGATTCTCGAACTGAACCTGGCCTTGACCTCCCCTAGGCAGACTCAACCTTAAAATAAAGAGACCACCCGGTGCAATGTGAGCAACATCAGCAGCGGAGAGGAAAACGTGACCAGGCGTGCGTGGCCGCTGGTTCACACTAAATCATGAATCACCCTCTCAACATTGGGAACGAATCATTTGGTGATGCTGCTGCTGCTGCATTGGCAGTTGGTGCACGAGTATAAATAACACAACAATAAACGCAAGATATGTCAAAAACACTACTTTAAAATAAATACTATGTAATAAATTACATTTTGTGAAATTGCCATTCTGCATTGAAAAAAGGTCCGTTGGCTGAAACGTCGCCTCTACTATAAAGAAGGGCCATTGCCTGAAACGTCGCCTATTGTATATGTCCCCAATTAAAGCCACGCGTCGTTATTGTTGAGTTTTTTTCTTTCTTTCTTTCTTAAATGGGATTGAGGCGGGTTAATGCGTGAGCCGTGAGTTGGCTGGCTGTGGCGGCGTGAGATTGACTAAATGGTGGCGTGAGACCGTCACGAGTGCTCTCTCCCTCTCTCCCTCTCCCCCTGCCATCGTCAGATCACAGCGCTGCGGCCGTGGCCGCGCGAGAGACACGCCGGAAACGCGGTGGTGACGCCTCCGAGATCTGCCTCCTATTACTAATGGGATATTCCACCCGCAAAGAAAAAAAATAACCCGCCAACAGGCGCTCGCTAACGGGGGCACTTGCTCCGTACGGAATGTGCCTATCGGTGTGTACACAAGTGATAGAGAAGCATGGCGTAGCCAGAACCCGGCTGCGCACGCGTGCGTGGGTCTGGGAACATTGAGGTGCTGCAGCTGCTGCTATATTCGGAGTGCGCATTTCTGAAACGGAGGCGACTTGAGAACAACAGATTTTTTTTAAAAATAGAATTATCAAAACGGACAGACTGTTTGACACAACAGACACGATAAGACTTCACCTGTGGGTCTGTCGCTTTTATCGTTTTAGACGATCGATTGAACGGGATTTTGTAATCATATTAGCGTCCCAGAAAAGAAAAAAAACACAACCCCACACAATTTGTTCGTGAATTTGAAAGCAAAGCATGACCCATAACACATTTGTCTCGATTACATGAGATTTGTGTTTCAAATAGCGTAATCATGTTCACGCCGCTATATTTACCCTGGGTTTTAACGATTCGCCCGCCTGGCAATTGCATTCTTGCCAGGTGCGTAACGAAACAAATGACATTGCGGACAATGTAGCGGCCTCTCGTGGTTGGTGAAGGGCAAGTGCCGTGTCTTGACCAAAAAAAAATTCAATAACGAACACGAAAGTTCTGAATTAATTAACATATTGCCCATTAAATAGGTGCTTCATAAAAGGCCTTTCTTCGTATTATCATTGAGGCCACTGGGGGTGAAGGATGTCCTATTTTGTAGCGGTTTTATTCATGTTGTATCCTTGTGTTATAACTGACATGCACTCAGAAGCTTTACGGATTGCAAACGTTGCATTTGTGGTGTTCTTCACGGAGGCACACACTTGACTTGCAGGCAACACGTTTATTTCACAGCCCCAACAGGGATAACTACATAACGTACTCACATTAACCAGACCCTAACAGGGTAACTACATAACCAGGTCAGTCAGTAACGTCCTGACTGACCCACGATGTCGAACGGAGACCGAAGACCGTAGAGTCGTGGCGCCGAGGGTTGATTCCAGAGAACAGCCCCGATCGGGGCTCGGGACTCGGCCTTTATCGGCCGTGGCAGCATGGCCAGGCTCTGCCCTTGGCCACTCCCCCTTCCAGATCCTTCCCCGAGACTCTGACCTCGACATCACGTGTCCCTCTCTCCCACCGTTGGGCCCCACTTGCCACCTCGTCCGGTCACGTGCCCTCTCGGGGTCACCCAGACTGTCATGTCCTCACTCGACCTCTCTCTCGCTGTCACCAGGACTCGCTTCACTGGCATGTCCACTCTGGTGCCCGAGCGAGGCCCAAGACGCACAGCTCCACTCTAGTGACGGGAGCTGGCGCTAAACGCAATAGTGACCACATTTATGTCACTACACATTGATTGGTGTGTCGGGAACTGCATGGTACAGTATACAAAAGAACAAGCAAGTGGGAAATAACATGGGACTTTTTTTGCCAGTATCACGATATGAAAAATAAGAATAGGTTTTACTTTTTTCTGGCAATAAAACAGGTGTTAAGATGTTTAAACACTAAATAGAAACCTTTTGCATGGAATCCTGTCTGCATTAACCACAAACGGTACTTGTGGTGAACATGCAAACAAAACCCATGCTCTGAAAATAACACTATGTAACACAATTTTGTTCCTAGGTAGTAAGTGTTATTTTCTAATTGCTTATGCCTCAAAAGTACATAAATGGCTATTATTCCCCACAAACTTTGCTTTTGTGACCAGGACTTTATGTGATGGAAAGACACAAATTCTCCGGTTTTCTCTTTTAAAATAGGTACATTTAAAAATATCAATGTCGTGGTCACAAAAGCAAAGTTTGTGGCGAATAACAGCCATTTTCTGTACTTTTGATGCATAAGTCATTAGGAAATAACGCTTCCTACCCAGAAACTACATTTTTTTTATGTGTTAAACAGTGTAATATATGGTATTGTGTTTGAAACTGACTGGCCTACACCAGACATGCTTCTTTAGGGTCTAGTCTCACCAGTATCTGGACAAAGGACGCCACAAGGTACTGCTCGCCTTGACGCAAAACTCCGCTGTATCCACTCCTTTTTTATTTTATCTACACGCTTTAATTTAACTCACTCTATTGTTGTTGTATCCTCATATCTTGTAACTCAATTTTTACTCACTTCCCAATGTGGTATCGACTGCAAACTTGGTATACTTATGTCATACTGATGACAAAACTACATTCTATCATTAAAAATGTTTTAACATTCTTTTTAGTATGTTATGTTTCGGCTTGGATCTAATTGTCCACGCTCAACTGACGTTGGCTGTAAATTACCATGGCCCCTTACGTTATGGCAAGCTTCGGGGCCATTTCCTGGAGTTGTGGAGTTCTGACATTACTCGTACGGTACATTTCATTAAAGCGTGTTTAAAAAAAGTTTTTATATATATATTACTTATTTACCGTTTATTAGCCCCTCAGACATGATTTTCCAGACCGATATGATTAAGAAGCGGCATGTTTTCCATTTGATGATTGAACATCTTAACGCCTTTTGTATTGCCAGAAAGGGTAAATCCTATTCTTATATTTTCCTCAGAGTGAAATAAAAAAATACATTCTAAATACAATTCCTTTACAAAGATATGGGGAAACGCATATCGCGATAATCGACAAATCGTGAACGATTATATCGTATCGTGAAAAAAATTATATCGCGCAACCCAAACTTGTGGGCGCATGGCCCGAGAAACGTTTTCATTCTCAGCCATCATCGATCCACTGCTGGATGAAAGACTGCCCAAACCGCCGCTGCCGCTCACGATCTTGAGGCGCATTTAACCTTAAACTCAAACTATCTTTTTATTTTTACCAGGTGAGGCCCACTGAGCTATTTAGAGCTCCCCTAAGGGCTTCCCTAAGCCTCCGCTACCTTATCATGCACTGAGATTATTTTGGTGCTATAAATGTCCAAATGTTTGGCCACTCTGCTGAGCTATCATTTGTCACCAGATCGCTTCTAAAAAATAAGTTAATACCTCAGTGGGGTTTTGCCTGGTAGGATGGGGATAGTTTAGTTTTATTTCTATGTGTTTGGGTGATTTGTTTACCTCTTCGTACTTTTCACTACTATCGTGTTTTTTTACTTCTTACCCGCCCCTGCTGGACATGTGTGAAAGAGAGCTTTCTATCTCATCGGATTCCTCCTCCAGTATAAATACATATTCTGATTCTGATTATACACTGTGTAACAATTTTCGCTTATGCCTCAAAAGTAAAGAAAATGGCTATTATTCCCTTCAAACTTTGCTTTTGTGACCAGGACAGTGACATTTTGAAATTTACCTATTTTCCAGAACATTCCAGATAGATTTTGCTATATCTGCGGCCAATTTATCAAGACAAGAGCGAAAAAGTACTCTGTTGAAGCATCTGCTAAGAAGTGTTAGGCCTACAGGCATATTTCAGCATGCCTGTCGGGGATGAAGACACCCCTGGGCACCTCATTTCACCTGCAAGCAATGCAAAAAAACACTGTGGAAGGTAAGATGGACAATTGTTGCTCGGAATTTAACGTTTTGAAATTTGTTAAAACATTTGAAAATATAAAAGTTTATTTTTATTTTAAAATGTTTAACAATTTTCAATGTTATTGAAAAGATATATATCATAGAATAAAAATTGTACAATAATCTCTTACACATTAGTCATGGGTGAAATAATTGTATTTTTGTTGGATGGTACAGAGGGGAAAAGAGAGCCATGAAGTTCGCTATCCCAAGAATTTGGCGGAAACCCACTGACCACTCAAGCAACTGCTACTTCTGCATGGTGGACCCTTCCAAACGTCGGACTGGCAAGAATGCACCTGCTATCACGTATCCGGACTTTCCTTCATCCATAGTCCCGATACCACACTGCTATGAGCTCCCCGTACCCACTCCTCCGGGGAGAGAGCAGCCGTCTTTATAAGAGAGCAGCAAGTCAGAGAGCGAGGAAGACGTTGTAGATCCAGATGACAATTTCAGAGGTGGAGCTGATGAGAGAAACCCATACTACTCCAAACAAAAATACCTCAACGGCTTGATCAGAGATCTTGGTCTCACCAAGTCCAATGTCGAGCTTTTGACGTCTAGGCTCAAGCAGCGGAACTTGTTGGATGAAAGTGTGCAAGTCGCAGATCAGAGGAACCATCACCAACCTTTTTGCAGCTTCTTCACCTGTCAAGATGGGGCTCTGCTTCTGCCACAATGTGACCAGTCTGTCCGAGGCGATCGGAATCGCCTGTAACCAGAATGAGTGGCGCCTCTTCATTTGACAGCTCATCCAGGAGCCTCAAAGCCGTGCTGCTCCATAATGGTAACAAGTACCCGTCTCTTCCCCTGGCTCACTCGGTGCACCTCAAAGAGGATCACAACAGCATCAAGACCTTGCTGAACCTCTTGAAGTATGATAAGTACTGCTGGGAGTCCATCGGATACTTCAAAATGGTGGCATTCCTGATGGGTCTCCAAGGCGGTTTTACCAAGTTTCCCTGCTATCTTTGCCTTTGGGACAGCAGGGACACCAATATGCACTACCACAGGTGGGACTGGTCACAGCGGACCGACTGGTGGACCCCCGGAAGGTGCTGATGCCACTATTGCACATCTAATTGGGCCTTATGAAACAATTTGTCAGAGCTGTAGATTTGGAGTCGGCAGCCTTCAAGTAGCTTCAAGACTTCTTCCCTGAGTTGTCTAAGGCAAAGGTCAAAGCCGGTGTCTTCGTCGGACCACAGATAAAGAAGATCCTGGAGTAGTACAATGAATTCCCCAAGAAGCGTACTAGTAAGGAGAAAGCGGCTTGGAACAGCTTTGTCGCAGTGGTTCATGGTTTCTTGGGCAATCACAAGGTCGAAAACTATGCGGAGCTGGTTGAGACTGGTGAAAAACTACGGCACAATGGGATGTAGGATGTCCTTCAAAGTCCATATCCTTGATGCTCATCTTAATAAAGTCAAGGAGAACATGGGAGCGTACTCGGAGGAGCAAGGCGAGCGCTTTCACCAGGATTTTGCAGACATTGAACGCCGCTACCAAGGACAGTATAACGAGAACATGATGTGGGAGACGACATTTGGGGGCTGATTCGTGAAAGTGATTTACAGTATAATCGTACATCTCGAAAAACTACTCACTTCTAAATCTTTTGTAGTCATTATTGTATTACTTTAGTATATATACATGTTAATTTTGATTCATGTTGTTTTTTTATGACTTTATGTGAACGAAAAGACACAAATTCGCCCGTTTTCTCATTGAAAATAGGTACATTTATAAATATCACTGGCCTGGTCACAAAATCAAAGTTTGTGGGGAATAATAGCCACTTTATAGGCACAAGCAATTACGAAATAACATTTACTACCCAGGAACAAAATTTGTGTTAGTGTTATAATTTTATATTTATATAAAGAGCGCCTTCACGGGCACAACGATCCAATTAGCTAGCGCTGATTTGATAACTCCATCTCCCTGGGCTGGATGCTCTCGGGCGCGTTCAACAATCGCGACTGCCACTCAATAATGATCGTTCTTAAATGTCGATTTAAAGCTTTCGTGACTGCAGGGATTCATCTTCTTGGTTCTTTCGGTAAAGTCACGTAGAAGGGAAATAATAAAATAATAAAATTAAAACATTATAAAATACAATTTTACGTGACTTTACCGAAAGAACCAAGAAGATGATCGTTCTTGACCATTAGCCGCCATACCCTCAATCCAGGACGTATCTCGCCGATGGCCAGTTAGCGTTCTGTAACAGCTTGAATCGTGTTATAAACTCCACGTGTGTTGTCTAATCCCTCAGCGGTTCTCAACCGCAGCGGTGCCCCCTTGTTGCCAAGTAACACCCTTGCCTGACCCAGCACGGTTCTGAGAGATTAATGTTCTACATAATGAAGGTTGCTATTTTAAGCAATTGTCCATCTTGTGAGCTATCCTGACTGGATAAGTAACTGAATAAAAGCATCAACGGACGCTCTGCTGACACGACGTCATTTACTCTCAGTCGCTGGTTACTCTTGGAAGCCACCACGTTGTTTACGATCAACGAGTTTGGAAAGGTATTTTAGATCTTCTTGGTTCTTTCGGTAAAGTCACGTAGAAGGGAAATAATAAAATACAAAATAAAGCATAATAAAGTAATACAATAAAATAATATTATATAATAATATAATACTATAATATAATATCATATAATATTTTATTATTTTATTATTTTATTATTTCCTTTCTACGTGACTTTACCGAAAGAACCAAGAAGATGAATCCCTGCAGTCACAAAAGCTTTAAATCGTCTTTTAGATCGTTCAACGTTACCACATGGATTTACATTTCACTGTAGTTATTGGACACTATAAGATTCATACAATGTGATTATTCATCAAATGACTCTCCCACCCCCCTCCACCCCCGGTTGAGAAGCCACTGCTCCAATCCGTACGTTGATCTCCTCCTGTCCGCTCAGCGGCAATTCCCTCCAAGCGTGCAGCCGGAGCGAATGTGGACCAATCAGTTTCAAAGACAATGCATAAATTACCAGAGTATTGTGTTTTTGTTTGCATTTGACTGCAAGTATTGCGGTTAATGTAGACATGATTCCTTGCAAAAGGTGTCAGTTCTGTTGCCAGAAAAAAGGGAAAAACCCCTATTGGTATATTTTGGTACTGGCAAAGGAGGTCCCATGACAGGAGCGAATTGTTGTTGTTTGTTGTTGTTTGCGCGCCTTCTTCAAACGCTCGCACGAACGACTTGGTGCAGCCGCAGTGCGGTGCTGGTGGAGTCCATTCCTGGCGTGTCCCCCCCCCCCACCACCACCACCTCGAGGCAGAGGCGACATCCTCGACACTTACTCAATGTCGTGTGAGCATCACGACCAAGATCATTTTCCTTCCTCTTAGGTTTTTTCGGTAAAGTCACGTAGGTAAAAATAAATAATACACAAATAAATAATTAAAATAATAGAGATATTAATAGAAATAAAATAATAAATCTGGAGACGGTAAATCTGGCACCTGATGACGGAGACTTGTGTTGCCTTCGAAACGTCGTGATTTATTATTTTATTTCGATTATTATCTCTGTTATTTTTATTATTTATTTGTGTATTATTTATTTTTACCTACGTGACTTTACCGAAAAAACCTAAGAGTATGGATCCTTGCAGTCACGAAAACTTCAAATCTAGAATAATTTCTCTTCACCATTTTGCGGATTAGGATCCGTCTTAGGTTGCACGGTCACCTGTAAGATCATTTGAAAATCTGTCGAGAAGAAAACAATTATCGGTGTCATCATTATTATAATCGGCCAATGTCTATCCACTGCTAGATGAAGGCCTGCCTACGTTTGTTGTTTGATCACAAGGCACTTACTGTGGAGCATTATGGGTAAAGTTATATGTACACAAAGATCCGCTCTATCCACTCGTTTTTTAACCGCTTATTAGGCCATCAGACGTGGTTTCCCAAACCGATATGATCAAAAAGCGGCATTTTTTTTTTAAGCACGAAAACTGCACTCATCGGCACAGACGTGCTCACAAAAGCTTCTAGATTCCAACACCTTATTGGCAAGAGCACTCCTTCAACACCATGGGGCCCTGTTCAACGCAAAGAAAAGGTTAACCATGTTACACAAACGTCATGCACGATGATCGTGGTTTGTGTTAATTCAAGGCTGAGTCGAACTAGAGGAAGCCCCGGACCGGTTTTGATATTTACTCGCCCCCCCCCCCTCCCGATGAAAGCCGTGACTGGTAATCGAACTCGGATGAGCGATCGGATTTCGCGTGTAGTGCACCAATCACTGCGCCACCGCTCCCCCCACTCCACTGATCCGTTATATGTGCAGCATTTGTTTCATTTGAGGCGCACACACAAATATTTGCTGGTTTATTACAGGATGTTTCTGTTACGCGTCGTCGCTTTGGGATGTTCTGTGTTCATATTTAGTTTGTTGCGGTTGCACCCGACTTAAGAGCCGCATGGCTCACAGGGCTATACCTAATACATGAAACTTGAACCAGGGGTTAAGGTAATCCGGCAACTGTGGAGGCTCGAGTTAGTGGACCGCGCTGGTGTGTGCGTGTGAAACTCATAAACCGCTTGCCTGCGACATGACCAGGAGATGGCAGCACAGCAAGTGTTATTGGAGTCATCGATAACGGAGCTTTGGAGCCTCTAATCCCCTTATGCATGAGTAGGTTTTCTCCAGATGCTTCGGTTTCCTCCCACAGACCAAGCACGTTCACGGAATTATCCAAAATAATGTACGATCGTAGCTTGATTCAATGTTAAATCTTGATATAAAGCTTTCGTGGCGGCAGGAATTCATATTATTTGGGTCTTTCGGTAAAGTCATGTAGATCGGTTCAAAGAAAATATCAAAATAACAAATTGTTATTTTATTTGAACCTATCTACGTGACTTTACCGAAAGACCCAAATAATATTTGCATCAATGTTCTTTGCTAAACATTATCAGGTCTACCCGGAGAGAGAGAGAGAGAGACGATATCAGTGGACTCTCACCTGATTCTTAATTAGGATTATCTCTCTGATATGTTACAAATAAAAGTAAAAAGTTATTTCCTGTTGAAATGAGCATTGAACCGGTGCCCATCAGCTGTTTAAAGCCCCGAGCTGATGGATTGACTTTTCCACATCTAAAAGCAGGAGCAAGGCTATCCGTGTTGACGTCCCTACCAAGTGGTACTTATTTTATCAATCCCAGCCAAGTCAATTTCCAGCCAGGATTTGAACAGGAAACCTTCCAGATTGCAAGTCACTCGCTCAACCGCTGAGCCACCTGGCCAGTTTGTTACGGATACGCATCAACGGTCTATCTTGAGAGAGAGAGAGAGAGAAAGAGACTCGCTGTTACATGCTGCGCTATGAACATGGCCACCTGAGTGCTGTTGCCTACGGGATATCACATCAGTTTCCGAGTAACATCTGAACCGATCCTGAGCGCCTCCCTCTTCGCCAACTCGCACTGACCAGCAAACAACCCCGACGACGAATACGACGAGGGGAGGCCGTCATCCAAGCCGTGAATTGACCATGACTGATGATGATGCCGATTATTCAGCAGCAGCGAATGCCATTTGCATGAGCATTTTGAGACTTAATTCTAGGTTTTAATAGGTGCCTATTATTGATTTATTTGACAGCAAATAATATCTGCTTCACGCTGTGGTCGTAACAAAAGCCGTGATTGTTTATCTGCCGCACCGGTCATTCCTCTTGATTTCGCTCAAACTAAAACAGAGCTGGCAATCCTCGGTCAATACGCCTCGCACTGTGATTTCTGTACAATATTGCACTGGCAGAGAATCAACTAACTCTGCGAAGGGCACGGCGCGTTTCAACAAGCACGTTTGGTCAGCTCAATGCAGCCCCTGCAATTGATTGCTCTCACATCACTTCTGGCAACAAACGGGACCTCCTCCGACATAATAATTTTTTATTTTTTATTTTATTACTTCCCTTCTACGTGACTTTACCGAAAGAACCAAGAAGATGAATCCCTGCAGTCACGAAAGCTTTAAATCGAAAAATAATAAAACAGATTCTTCAGTCTTCTTGGTTATTTCGGTAAAGTCACGTAGAAGGGAAGTAATAAAATAATAAAAATAATAAAACATAATAAAATAATTCTCACGACGTTTCGGCCACAACGCAAGCAGCCGTCTTCAGGTGAAACCAGGTCTGTCGAGGTGACAGCGTCTGAATGAAACAGCACACGTGCTTGGAGCATATATATAAGCTGGGTTGGGAGGGGGGGTGAAGGGGGGGGCGCCTTAACAATGTAGTGATTTTCATGGTCTCAGTCTCGTCACCAACGACTCAAAGATAATTATTAGAGGAAATTTGGGGTTTGCACTTTATTCGACTAAATTCCTGCTCTGAGAATCATAAAATAACCAAAAAAATTGACTTTGTGTGACAAACATCACTCTGTGGTCAGGGTTAGTGTGAAAGATCTGCGCGCCCCGTGTGCATAAGGAGGTCATCCGAAATCACCTCAAACATCTTTCTGTGGCTGTTCTCTGACACTGGGGGGGGGTTGCACTGTCCGACGACGGTTTACGAATGGATGCTACGTCTCGTGCAAGGATGTCGGTAGCATAATCGACATACAATTTGAGAAAAATACCCATTTTTTATTTGCCTGACAAACTTTACAATGTATGGAATCACTGCAACGCTGATGTTGCCAACCAAGCGATTTAACATTTGTTCCAAAAAAATGAATCTATTTATCTGCATATTCAACAAATAAATGACTCGCATGTGGCTTTCCCCTTAGCTATGTGTACATATTTTCACCAAGGCATCGCCATCATCATCATTTTCAGATGATGCAATTTACTATTTGACCAACTGTTACCCGCTGGCCTAGACATCGTGGACAAAGTTGGAGTACCCCCCCACATTCTACCCCACACAGAGGCGACCTGCACCGTCGTTCGCCACCACCACACGCCGCGAGATCGAACCAGCGACACGTCCGGAGTGCGAGCTCAGGGTGCTAACCATCACCACCGCCGTAGCCGCGTGCAAACACCAGCGTAACGATGTTGAGTGAATTGACGATTCTGTGACACGCGTGCGAGCGCGAGGAGGCGCGGCGGTTGTGGGTGCACGGAGAGAGAGAGAGGAGAGAGAGATAAAATCATGATGCATGCAGGGGCAGCGATGTGCCTGTAGGAGGCATAGGAATACGTCTGGTTGCTGACCTAGGCAGATTTTATTGCAGTGTTATCCACTTTACGTGTGTGTATTTGTTTTCTCCCAGGGACAAACAAGTTCCTTCTCTATGCCGAAAAATACGTTTTAGTTTTCAGAATTGGACAAATATTCTAAGCAGAGGTGTCCTGAGAGTTTACAGACTCAGTGGAGGTTTCTTATGGGAGGTAAGCAAAAACGTTGATATTTTCACACTGAATTAGTGTTTTTGTTATATTATGATAATTCTTTTGACAATGTTTTTTTTTTCTCTAAAACACCTGATTTGATATGGTCGATTCGCTCAGATCACTGCCCTGTTACTTCTGAGATCCATTGCTCAAATCCGGACAACTGTCCATGATTAAACTAAATCTCAAGTGCAGTGGGTTGATGGTCTCAGCCTGGTCACCAAAGGCTGTAAAACAAATCTATTGCATAACCTTTGGCTTTGCACTTTACATGACTGACTTACAGCTCTGATCATTCAAAAGATATCGGTCAAACTGTCGTGTGACAAAGATTACTCGGAAGCAGCGTGAACGAAAAAGAGCTGCCCCCCTTAATGGGCGTACGCGATTATTCGAGGCGAAGTCGGAAATTGCTACGCGGCATTTGGTTCCACGGACCATTCTCTACCACTGGGTATTACATTGGTTTGCAAAACAATTTTTTGTAAAATAAAAAAATCCCCAAAAGTCGTGTAAAAAGTCTGACGAAAACCGGTATATAGAATTACCCCTGTAGATGTTGTTGCCAACCAAAGATGCAACGTTTTTTATTTAAAAAAAAGTTTATTTGGCTAAATATCCAAAAGTGATTATTCAGAGATGGCTCTCATTTCGCGACATCATCCTAATCTTTGGACCGAACGGTGTGGCTTTGACCAGGAAAACAACATCGCTGCCGTTTACGGGAAACGCCGCAGCGAGCATATCAGTTGAATGTTGACACACTGTGATGATCAACTTTACTCCAAGGCAGGTCAATAGATAACCCAGACAAAAAATCAACAAGTGCCGGGCGGCAGTAAAGTCGAGGCACGTGGATTCACGACCCTGTGAACCGACCAACGCCACCCCCCCCCCCCCTGTTCTCAAAGAACTACCCTCTATTGTTCCACGATTTATTGGTTACTTTTGAAAACCTGCGCACAAACTTTGCGCCGAACCACGCGCGGTGTGCATTCTCGGTTCAATACTGCTGGGAGCGGACCGTGCGTGCATGTGCGAACGGGCAGACACGCACACACACTGCCGACGACGACGACGACGACGATGATGATGATGATGGTGACGATGCTATCTCTGCCTCTCGTCTTGACGCTGAGTGTCACATCGTGGGCCCTTCCCGTGACCCAACCGCCGGACACCTGCGTCGTCTTCTGGAGGTCATCGCACCTGCCAGACAACAGTA
The DNA here is from genome assembly GCA_014621495.2 of Entosphenus tridentatus. Taxonomy (NCBI): domain Eukaryota; kingdom Metazoa; phylum Chordata; class Hyperoartia; order Petromyzontiformes; family Petromyzontidae; genus Entosphenus; species Entosphenus tridentatus. Next base: position 3,404,397 of record CM025658.2, read on the forward strand.
AAGAGTTGGCGATAAATCATCTGGATCCACGGGAACTAATGACCGCCAAGCAGAGCGTTCTTCTGGCCATCAACGCCTACAACACCCACGACCCACACCCTCGGTGGTACGAGGAGCGTGGACTCACGGAGATGTACGCGGTGGTGAGTGGACGCTTTCTCTGTCCAACATATGGACAATGTGCCGTGCAGTGGGATGTGTGATGGGTTCGGCCAAGAGGAATGACATAAAACGAATGCCAATAGAATTATTACGGGAGACGGAATACCCATAGATTGTATAGAGAAAATTGGAATGCACTTAGACTACATTGTAAATGGAATTCTCACGTGCATACAAAGCCCCTTTGTGCCAATCTTCTTCTTCTTTCGTACGGCAGTTTTGAAGTGTATTTCTAGTCGAATGGCTAAGTTTTGCTGTCGACCAATTCCAAGGGGGCAGTGGACTCCGCACGGCGGCGTCAGCGGCACCGCCACGATGCGTCTGCACGGACGGCTTGAACGTCACCGTGGTCGCAATTCGCCGAATCTTTGACCGTCCGTTCGCGGAAGGTGCCCTTCGCGCGCGTCTGCCACGTTGCGGTCGGGCGCGCGGTGCAGCGAAGGTCCGCGGTGCGTGCCCGCAGGGGAGAGAAGTCCCGACCCTACCACAGTCGGGTTCTCAATGGGCTTTGTTTCAGGTCAATTTAATTTTTGTTTGTTTGGCCTTAGCACGTGGAGCCTTTCTGGTACAAACCTGCCACTCGAAGCTTTTGTTGCTGGGCCGCCTGCGACTACGTCCAGCGAGTGCCGATAGTTTTTTCATTCTCGGCTGCGAGAGCGGAGTCGCGCATCCGGAATTTTTTTTTTTTCCCGGATTTCAGCCGACGGCGTGGGGGGGTTCTCGTAGGTCTTGTCGGAGCGGCAGAGGCGACGTTGTCCATAATATCGTGGTTACTCACGGGCCGTCGCGGCTTCGGTGACCCGCTGGGTGAGGGCCTCCCTGCACCGTATCACACTGTGGAGGTGTGCCAGTTATTCGTGCCATGCTTCGCCACGCTGGTCAGTGTGGATTGGTGAAAACAACTCGCAAAATTACTCGAGTGCGTAAAATCACACAGCAACATCGCCCTCGTAGCGCTGTGGGGCCGCACTCGTCTGTTGAAACGTAGCGACTTTGTGAAAGCCTTGCTCTGTCAGGACTGCACGAAAACCAAAAATATTCAATTATTACACTGGTCAACACACTTTTTCTGGCAAAGGTATTCCAACGGTTTTAAGGTAATTTTGGGGTGCTGATTCCAAATCTGGCATCAGTTTTGTCTATCACATCAGGTTTTTGAGATATCAAATATTGCATTTTTAATAAAAACTGCAGAAGAAAAATATAAATAAATGTGGATATCTACATAAAATAATATTATAAACACACTATCCTGAAAATACAGCACCATATTTTAACACTAAAGCAGCCACTGACTCGCAACAACTTGCAATCATAAGTGACAGAGTTAATTTCGGGTAAAATCAATGAAAATGGGGTATGCCGATAGCATAAAAATGATCTAATAGAGCAAATCTGAGATCAGATTTGGATTCAGCACCCTGAAATTAGTCTAAAACAGCTGCAAAAGTCCAAACCAGAAAAAAATTTGTTTTGTTGACCAGTGAATTATTACCATCGACGAGGGAATATCGTGCACTAGAATTCTAGATGTTTTATCACTGAGCATACCATAGCGCCCATAGTGTGTTGGTCGCTCATCATGACGATGTCCCGGCTCAACTCTGTTCAATTTCCGTGTCCTGACGAGATCGGGGGGTGCATTCCGGGTGGGTTTTGTCATCGGCGTGTCTGGTCAGTTCGCTCCCTGTGTTCACCTCCAATCTGTAGTGGAGGGGAGGCTTGAAGGGCTCAATGCTGCCCAGGGTCAAATAATCAAAGTGTATCCCCATCTCGATTTAAAGCTTTCGTGACTGCAGGGATTCATATTTTTGGTTCTTTCAGTAAAGTCACGCAGAAGGGAAATACAAAAATAATAAAAATAAAACATAATAAAAAAATATTTCCCTTCTACGTGACTTTACCGAAAGAACCAAGAATATGTCTCCCCATCGACGAATGAACACGGCGTGGTAATCACTCAGTCATGGGTAATGCATGTGGACAGGATGTCTCGACAGTTTCATCATCACCATTATCATCAGACATGGTCGATCCACTGCTGGATAGAGACATCCCCAAGCCGTCCCCATCGCTCACAATCCTGAGATGGGGATAATCCACCACGCACCTGCACAGCAATTAATTTGACCGTTCCATCTCCACGGTAGACATCCTGCGCCCAGAAGGTGCTGGGTGAATGTTTGCCTCTGGCGATCGTTAGTGGTGGCATAATCTTGGGGAAGCCTCATTCAGCAGTGGAATGATATATCTCACAATCCTGAAATGTAATTAGCCACGTAGCTTCTACGCACAAGCTGATGTCATTGCTTCATCTCCCCAGTGCACGTGCTATCGGACACGTTTCATTCCTTGGCTGCCACACCATCGTTATTCTTTACCATCGAGTAATCGTCCCATCCAGCCACCAGTCCAGCCCTATCCCACTCGATTTAGTTTATCGAGAAAATATAAACATATGTTGATCTCGGCAAAACGAACTTCTGTGCCAACCTGTGCAGTACATGAAAAAAAATGCGTCTTAAACTGCAAAACATCACGAGGAGGCGCTGCATCCTTTTTGCATGTCAAGACGACATCGCCATCCTTGCGTCCATTCTGCACACAGCCGTTGTGATGGCAACCAGCGCAAAATAAGCTGAGAGTTTAGGCATCAGAAGGAACACAAAACAACTGGATTGAAGTTTCACACCCCCCCCGCCTTCGTCTAGCAATAACCACACGCGTCTTGCACGTGCAAATGAGGAGAGGCGTCATTCAAATTGAATTGAAATTCCCGTGCTGGTTTACTCGTTGCTTTCGTGGGTGCCGGGTAACGTGCGCGTGCGTGCGCGTGCGTGCGTGCGTGTGCGTGTGCGTGCGTGCGTGCGTGCGTGTGCGTGCGTGCGTGCGTGTGCGCGTGCGTGCGTGCGTGCGCGTGCGTGTGCGCGCGACTCCTTCCAAAGGACGCGGACGGGGAAGAGAAGCAATTCCTCGTGACGTTCCACGTGGCCGAGACGAAGTGCCCCAACAGCCGAGAGCGCTTCAAGCACGCCCTCTGCGCGGATCGCGAGAACGCGGTGAGTGTGTGTCTCGGCGTGTGCGTGTCACTCCCCCCGTTAGCTCAGACACACGGCGCATGTTGCGCTCAAGGGCTCGACTGGTTGGAGCGTGTTTTCTTGAAGACGATAAATGTACGGATGCATTTTAACGATGGAATGCTCCATCAATTCTTCAGGATCGCACTCCGCCGTCTTCAAAATGCGCATTGGCCTCACCTCTGCCTGCCTCTCCCCTCTCATCTCACTCC
>CM025658.2:3417847-3429570 GCA_014621495.2 Entosphenus tridentatus
TTCATTTTTTTACCTACGTGACTTTACCGAAAAACTAAGAGTACGAAAATAAGTGCTCACACCCAGACAGTATTTGTTACTCACCACTGCGTACAGAGTGTTGTAGGAAGGCCACTTTACACATTCGTGTCACGCACGAACATGGTGTTTTAATTAAGCCGAGCATGATAATAATCAGAGATTCTTGTAATCATTCATTATTCTTTGGTTATTTCAGTAAAGTCACGTATTCTTGTAATCGCTGCTCTTCCCCTTGTCTCATATTGGCCGGTCAGCAGACATGAAAGTTAATTCAAAATTCTTTATTTCTATATTCAACATTCAACGTGACTGACGTGTAACAATTTCTAATGGTAACATTTTGTTCTAGACCTTGACATTGATTGCGATGGTAGCGAGCGGCTGGAGTGTGGATCTTCATTCCAATTAAGACCCTCTCATTAAAGCTGCGTCGTTCTGACAGAGCATGTGTATCTCTGAGTGTCATAATTGGTACTTATACAACCGTGCTTCTTGCGTTCGCAATGGTCAAACTTTTAGAAGCAGCGAGAAAACAGCAAATGAAGAAAACGGCAAATGTGAAGGTGGATTGAAAATGAAAAACACGTGAGCAATACACGTGCAAAACGAGTCGCCTTAAACAAGCGCACATCAACAGGAATCTCCGCACACTTTGCGTGCCACGATGCCGTCGCTATCCTCGCAGAGTTCATTTTTTAAAATGTTTTTTTCTGCACGCAACGGCCTCGTATCCATTGTCGCTCGCCTTCCACGTGGGCTCAACAGAGCCCAGATTGTGCAATTGCCATGCTCGCTTCATGCCACGAGTGTTTCGCCGTGCGGTTGGTCGGCACGCTGGGGGTTTCGCAATTCACACGCCGTCGGTTCGGTTAGATTTCCCGACAAGGGGCAGTGGAAGCAATGAGACGTTTCTTAAATCCCCCACCACCCCCCATCCTGGCCAGACGTGAGACGCGGGCTACGCCACAAGTTCGTACATCGGCAGGTCGTGCGCGGATGGGGTGAAGTGTGGGTACCCCCCTTCTATCCACGACGTCTGACCCGGCGTTGAAGAGCAGGCCGATTGCCATTGTGGAGGGGCTCTCTAAGAGATACTTCTCGTGGAGGTCCACCTGCAGGCAGTGGCCGTGAGCAAAGCACTTGCAGGTCTGCGCCTTTGCAATTTTTGTTACGTGAATGCCAAAGAGCCCAACGTGGAACCTCCCTGGGGTTTGATTTTCCACGAGGCTCAAGGTCCACCCTGAATCTCACTGCACTGCACACTCCACGGCAGACGCGGATACCTGATGCACAAATGGAACATTTTAATCTCTCCGGTAGCGTGCGACTGTGGTCAACCAGAACGGAGCGTACAGCGTATAACGACGCAGTGCCAGGTCCACAGACACGAGGAAGGAGACACCGCAGCGATGGCATTCTGTCTGATTCGACCACCAGAATGTGACGTTGTAGTCGTTGCTCCCCGTCTACAGCACGGTACAGAATATATAACAATACCGTATGTTACAACAACAACAACAAACAACTATGTGAAGGCCCACTATCAGGCGCAGCTATCGTCAGCAGCTTTCACACCTCCCACGTTGGCTGACGACTGTGGAATCGACGAGCAACGCGAGCGAAGAGGACTGCGACAAATGGCAACGCTGTCGTGAGTTCTAACGAGGTTGAGGCAGCCTTTGGCTGCTGCGTCGACAGTGATCGGCAACATCACAACGCTCGGCCCGATGCAGCTGCTGGCAGTCGTCCCCAACAGCCGTGTGCTGAATGTTCGCAGGGTTGCTGACGTCTTCACGGCTTGCACGGAACGCTGAGATGTTGTGTGTGTGTGTCTGTGCGCATACATATCATCGTGATTTGTTTATGGCCTGCACACATTTTACGACTCTTTAATTGCCTCTCCAGCCAGCGGAAAGTGCTTGGATTTAATAAATAAAGCATCACGGTACAGAATATATAACAATGGCATGTTTATTATGAGAGTAAAAAAAAGACCGTATGTTACAACAACAAAAAACCACGATGTGGTGACCCACAATCAGGCGCAGCTATTTGCAGCAGCTTTTATATCCCCCATGTTGACTGACTGTGGAATCCACAGACAACGCTTAGGTGGATCACACAAAATGCTGCGACTCTCCCCCTCCAGCCGTGAAGTCAAGGTTGCCCCTTTTAGCCCGAATCGTCAAGGAGAAGGTAACCCCATCGAGTGTGGACTAATCTCCGTCTGCCCCATCCGTAGAGGCTAAAGCATCGCACCCTTTGCACGCGTACGATTTTTTCTTCTCTTGGTGATCAGGTTTTTTTTTACCCACACGCATTAAAAAAAACGCATTCATTGGTGGTTTAAAAAAAACACATCTCGATATAATACCGTGCAGTGCACGACCCCACGGTGAAAAGTCCTTGGACTCAGTTTGCCTCCCTGGGTAAAGGAGTAATTAATTATGAGAGCCTTACAAAAAAGAAAGAAAAACACATCATCGGTTGATGTTTTGGAAAAGGTTCTCTTGCAAATATATTTCTGTTGGATACATATGTATTGTGTGTGTTTTAAGTCAGAGTGAATAACGATGCCCTTTGTTTATACAGGGAAGCCTCACACAGGGCCGGGTGCTGCTAATTAGTGTTTGAGAAGTGCAGGGGAATTGGATTAGCTGCTGAAAACCAATGCACATGACGGCACTACGTTCAAAGCTACGCACAGATAGAATCAATAATCCATTGTTGTACTGTCATATCCTTTCGCGCCTCCAATCATCACGGTTGGCTAGGCACGGTGCGAAACCAGTTCAATATACATACATACATACTCCTTGCCACCTCATAGCCTAGGCCAGTGGTACTTAACCTGGGGTGTCCGTAGCTCCTGGGGGTGCGAGATGCCCTTACTGGGGGTGCGAGACGTGGCCAGATTGTTTTTTTAGAAGGTAAATCATCGACAAAATAAATTAAGCACGGGCACGTAAATACAACTACTTTGTTTCATCAAACAGATGTTGTTTATTAACATTATTAAACAAAAATTACGATTGAGAACCAAAGGGGTTGCATGCTGCAGTAAAGATTAAGAACCACTGGCCTAAGCCTACAACGCCTTGGTATTTCCAGGCAGTCTCCCATACAAGCGTATGGGAGACACACTTCTCTTGAGATGGCACTTTATTGAAGTCACGTTCTACTTGACATCATGCGGAGACCCCCCACTGCGACAGCCCCGAGTCTCCCGCACGTCTCCCTTTTATAAACCGACACGAGGCCACGCCCCCTTTCTCGAACCTTCTCGCTGACTCTGGACGCTCGCTCCACCGGCAGACTCCACTGTCCTCTTCCGTCGCCTGACCACGCTCCCTTCTCGAACATCCCCGTAGCCACCAGTCCCCTTCGCACTCACAACTGACTCCCCTGTCATTACCTCCCGTGGCCACTAGTGCATTCGTTCTGTAGGCTGACTCCCCTGTCATTACCTCCCGTGACCACTAGTGCACTCGTACTGTAGGCTGACTCCCCTGTCATTACCTCCCGTGGCCACTGGTCCACTCACACCGTATGTACGCTCTCCTGTCATTATACAAGCGCTAACTAGGATCAAGTCTTGCTAAGCTGCCGATATTTGAAGAGATATTTTTCATTCAGCGTGGCTTTGTTGCTCGGATGAAAGCACCTTGATGCGCTATGTTCTATTGTGGAACTCTCCACTGTGTCTTCAATTAAGGGGAGTGCTCGTTTTGAATTGCATCCAAGCATCCGCCTGCCCATCTGCTGTCCGAGATGGCATCGTTTTCTTTGCACATTATAAACTATATACATATATACAGCACATGTGTGTGCCCTGTTGAGGTTAGTCTGCAAGCACATGAGCTGACCTAATGTACAGGCAGCGTTAAAAGATGTTCTTTTAATAATTGTGCGGTTTTTATAGTTTGTTGACTCATCTTCAACCGGTCTTGCGTGCCACTCAGATGGGATAATCGTCATCTAATGCGCAGTGCATTTGAGCCCGAGTGTGTTACCGTGTGCCCATCATAGTTCATTGCCAAGGAGATGATGATGATGATGGGCATCCGTGTGCTTCCAGGGGGATGTAAAGCGTCTCTTATCTTGTATACACAACGCTGGCCTGGAACGGTGGCGCCCCCGTTAATGCACTGCTCCGCCGTGTACCCAGTGACCTTGCTGTTAATGATTCCCAGCTACGGTCAGAACATTCGGTGGTGATCGATTTCTAAAGCGATACTAGTCCACCATCTGCTTCACAAGCATCCATCCGCAGCGTGGTGAAATATGGTCAAACAACCCCCAAGATCGACGCGGGGAGGCCTTTATCCTGTGGTGGATTGACAGAGGGCTGCACGTTGTGATTGGTTTTATTTAAGAAAAAACGAGGCATGCCACTATTCCCACTCCTTTGTGAAGTTTACAATTTGGGATTCTATTGGTCAATTGGTCCGTTTTTATTTTTAAATTGTGTGAAATGTAGCGCCTCCAGTGGCCGCATATGACTACAACATATTAAAATATGTATTGATTCTCACAGGACAGGATTCGATGATGCATATGTTAAATTCAGTTCATGTATTAGATATAGCCCTGTGAGCCATTCGGCTCTTGAATCGGGTGCAACCGCAACAAACAACAACATGAACAAGAAACATTTTAAAGTGACTACGCGGAACAGAAAAAGTCCAGGAAAAACAGCAAAGTTTTCCAGAAAAAAACACCGTATATCAACGGTGTGTGCAAAAATCCCAGTGGGATGCAAGTCAAACAATAACAACCATAAGACAATTTAGATTAAAGTTATCAGTCTAACTCTGTACTACAACAAATATTTTTAAACCAAAAGTTTTCCAGATTACCAACATAGAGCTATAAAAACAATGTAACAGTGATCATAGAAACTGTGATTCAAATTTAACAATAAACGATATACGTAACATGTACGACCAAACTTTGCAGCCATAGCTGGCAGCATGAGTCACTCCATAACAGCAGGAGTATCAGTAGGAGTATAAATACATTTCAACGCACCTTTAAAGATCAGCACACTAAATAAAAACTCAAGATCATACTTTGTAGCGGTCATCCGGAGCGATACATTTGATTTCAGGCCACTGAATAGCAGTGGCAGCTAGGGGTGTACAACTCCTCTAGAACAGTTTTGAGTGATGATCTCACAGGTAGTGATCCAAGAGGCAGTTTATTGGCGATAGCATTCCAGACCCTGGAGTCATCAATAGCAAAGGCCCTTCCTCCAGTATGTGTACGGCAATAAGGAACGTGAAACTGGTAATGAGCGAAGACCTTAGGTCACATTTGTTCTTAGAAACAGTAAGGAGATCCAGCAGGTAGTCTGCGTATTTTTTTGTGAGTACATCGTGAATAAATATGTCATGACTGTTATGATCGCGTTTGTAATAGCTGAGTCGACGCATCGTTATACGCAAACTACACGCCCGGGTCATCCATCCTGGGCCGTCTGACAAAACATCTGACGTTTAAAGATTTTGTTCATACAACAACAAAAACCCAACACCAGGTCGTGACTTTAACGTGTCATCGGCCATGCTCTGTCCACTGCTGAATGGAGGCCTCACCGAGCAGCGTGACCATCTCTCGCGGTCTTTCAATGATAGAAATCCATCTCAGAGTGCCCGACCGTCTTTGTATCTCCAGTAGCGGTGTTTACACACTGCAACAGGTACTTATTTGAGGCTGAGTCAACCTAGGAGAGGCCCGAATCGTCACTGATGTTGGCCGTGAGGGGGATTCCAACTGTCGTCGCCGGGTTCGTAGCGCAGCGCGCTCACCAACGCGCCACCCCCGTGAGACGCACGTGACACCAATCTCGTTGTTCGTCACATGAGGGACGTGTTTATCAATCATCGGGCACGTGCAGCGTGTGCAAGAATTTAGCTCGCACTTAAAGCACACAGGTCCTGTCGGAAAACGCGCGGTAAGGAAACAAAAACCCCGCACCGCGCGAGAGGATTCGTAAATGGGAACGGGCGTGACTCGTTCGGCCCCGCAGACAACAAACAAACTCCAGCCGGCTCATCCCACTCGGCACCGCATGCGAGCCACCGCCTGCGGCTCCACCTTGAACTTGCGCTGGCACAGAATGCGCAGGAAGGCGCGCTTGAAGCGCACGTGACACAGCGGGTACAGGACAGGGTTCACGGCCGAGTTGAGCCACAGGAGCCAGAAGGAGAACTCGTAGAGGCGGTCGTCCACGCACCGGCTGCGGCACGCGGCGCGGATGATCATGAGCAGCGTGTAGGGCGCCCAGCACATGGCGAACACGCACACGATGATGGCCAGGGACTTGGCCACGCGCTTATCGCGCGACAGGCGCACGCTGGCATCGGCGGAATGCGGGAGCCGCGGGCGGGTCGCGCCGTACCTTCTCTGCTCCGCGCACAGGTCGGGGAAATCCCCTCCCGGGACGAGACCCCGGCCCTTCTCCTCGAGCCCCTGAAGGCCCGACAGAGGTTCACGATTGACGCACGTGCCGACCACATTGGCACGAGGTTTGCCCAGGCGTGCCGCTCTCCCTGCTGCTGATGACGCTACCGAAGCTGCCGCTGACGAGGACGACTCTCCTCGGCGTGCGCAAATCGTTCCCCTCGTTTGTGCCAAACTCAGGGACACGTCCACCCTGCACTCCTTACGAGGAGCGTCGCCCTTCGACGGCCGATCTCCCGCGAGCGAGGGCACCTCGGGCGTCCACGTGGCGCGGCGTGGACCCGCGCTGCCACCGCGCCTCGCGTGCCGCTTGCGCGGGGAGGAATCCGTCGGCGCCGCCGCCCTCTGGACTCTCTGGTCCGCGGGACTCTCTTGGACGAAAAACACCGCGCTGGTGTGGACTCCGGCACCGCGGGGGAAGCCCTCGTCCGGCCGATCGCGGCCGGGACACCGGGCCGAGGTGGCAACGGCGGCGGCGGCGGAGGGTGCTGCTGCCTCGTCGCACCGGTCGTCGGGTCTCGGCGTGTTCCTCCTCCTCCTCCTGATGTTCGAGTAGATCATGAGGTTGAAGTAGGCGACGCTCAGGAGCGGCGTGAAGAACTCGAAGGTGGAGGCGACGATGAGGAAGTACCAGTTGTAGTAGAACTCCGCGTAGCACTCGCCCTGCGGCACGACGCTGCGGCCGGCCACGTGCTCCCACGTGATGATGGCCGGGCCGTACAGCAGGAATGCGGCCAGCCACACCGCCAGCATCTTGATCACGGCGCGCCTGGGCATGCACTGCTGGGCCCTGTAACTCACCTGTGGCGGCGTCACGGGGGGGTGCACACAACAACAAAAAAATTAACCCGTAAAAACAAAGTTTTTCACTATAAATCCTTTATATGCGTGGCGGCTAGAGTCCTCTCGTCCTCTGGCTTGAGATGGCTGCCACCTATGGGTCAGATGATTGCAGCGCAAGCATTAAGCAATTGGTAATTAAATATAATATTTTAGTCCTAAAAAGTGTTAAATTTTGGAAAAAAAAATTCACGAACATTAATTGTCACGCACAACGAGTCTGTGTGGAAAATGTCAGCTCGATTGGATCACGGGAAGTGGGTTAAAAAACGACCGAAAGATTTGCACGGTCGTAAGCGCGCAAGCAAGCACGCAAGCACGCAAGTTAACTTAATATAAAGGATTTAAAAACACGCGGCCGTTACAAAGGCCGGCGCGCCGCGCGTTCATTGCATTGTTGCGATGTGCGTGGCGTGCGGTCGTGCAACTTGGGAGTACAAACGTGGGTTACCGCCGTCTTCCTAAATAAAACTAGACTCTTCAACTAAACACATTTTTTTTTGTTTATTCCAGCAGGCAAGGCGCACTGAGCTATTTCGGCTCTTTTAACAGAAGCGGCCTGGCCACAAATGACAGCTCATCGAAGTGGCTTGCCATGTGGAAATGTACCGCAGCCACAGACTCCAAACGCGTGGTGATTCTAAGTGTGAAAGGGGAAATCCAAACGCAAACTCCACACGTGCAGGCGTCGGGGTCGTGATCGGACTCACGACCTCCTGTATACCAGGCGAGGTAGTTAACATCTCGCCACCGTGGCGCCCTCAATCATTTGCAACTCTTTGTCGAGTTACTGCTGGAGGAAAGCCTCTTCCGCGCCGTGTCGGTAACGGGGGTTATTTAACCATACTTCACCACGCTGGTCGGTGAAGTTGGGGCCCAGGCCCAGTTATCATATCACTTGTCCACTAATCTCGTCGGGTATATGAAACCAAGCAGACTTGGGCACCGGTATAAAGCACTTTGGTGGGATACTTCTTTAAATGCCAGTTGTGGGCTTGAGCTGCAAGGTGAAAAGGGGGATAGCAGAGCCAAGGATCCCCATTTCACCACGTCTCTTCTTCATCCCTCTTCTCATTACGCCTCAATCTGACGTCCAAATTTCACTCATTTCTCGACATCTCTGTCCAGGGTCCATATTTATACTGTCGCGAGTTTAAATACGGACAGTGGGGGATGAGAAAACCCGAATTTCTGCTCAAAGTCCCCACAGGCTGGCCAACGCCAAAGATCCCCCGTGTAGCCTTAACAGAATGTAAGGGCAAGTGCTGTTAGCGAGCACCTATGAAGGGTGGCACGGCACACGAGGGGGTGGGTGGCCAGCACCACGCCTCGGCCGCCTTTGTCTCCCCAGTGGCGATGTTTACACAGCGCACCAAGTACTCGTTTGAGGCTGAGTCGACCTAGGGGATGCCCACGACTGGTTCAAATCATCGCCACTTGTGTTTGCCGTGAGCGGGAATCGAACTCGGGACGCCGGATTCCGTAGCGCAGCGCGGATAACCGCTGCACTACCGCTACACGAATTTCTGCTCAAGATCCCAGAGCTGGGTGGTCACCACCACTACCAACATCACTACCACCACCACCACTACCACCACCACTACCACCACCGCCACTACCACCACTACCACCACCACTACCACCACTACCATCACCACTACCACCACCACCACTACCACCACCACCACAACCACCACCACCACTACCACCACCACGGTGTGCAACGTAACGCACCGCCCTGGTGACGGAGAGAAATCTGTCGAAGCTGATGAGCACGATGTTGAAGACGGACGCGGTGCACAGGAGGTAGTCCATGACGAGCCACAGCTTGCAGAGGCCTCGGCCAAGGCGCCACTCGCCCGTGAGAACGTAGGGCACGTACAGGGGGATACAGAAGCCTCCTGGAGGAACGGAACGATGGGGGAGGGGCGTAGGGGGAGGGGGGCGGTGACATGGCAGATCGAGCCCAGAGGCCGCCCTGGTTTATACTGGGGAAGTATGAACCAGAAGTACGCACCGCCCCGATCGACGACACACCCTCTATGACGTTCCAAATCTTTAAGTTATAACGACTTGAAATATACCTAATTGGGTTAAGTAGTCCCCATTGAAGATACAACGTTGGGACAACGTTTGCACTTGGAAGCCCCGTTCCAGCGTTCCACGTGTACTGGGTCTTCCCTAGGCTTAGCAGCCAACAACATAGCGGCTCCCGTAATCACTTGTTCAACAACGCAATTACAAATTGTATTTCTAGAGCATCTAAGGGGGTGGAGTGGTGGCGCAGTGGTTTGTGCGCTGTGCCATGAAACCCGCTCGCTGCGCGACCTACAAGGCCACCTGAGGCCGATTCCCAGCCGTGCCTAAAATTCCTTGGGATTGATATCCACAATGGGTGTCTGGTCGCCTGCTGCACCAAGCTGCACTGACCAGCATGGTCGAGGTATGGTCACAAGGCATGCAGCATCGCCCTCCGCTGTGAAACAGATCACCTTGCTGAGAGCCTTGTGCCCCAAGTGTGACGCCATTTACGAAATGTACTTTTGATTTGACTCGATAACGATTCGCATTAATGGGGTGCGTACATGATTTAGTGTACTTAAATTTCCTTAACATCTCATTCCCATCTCAAACGTTCCACCCCCCCCCCCCCCCCTAGTGGCATATGCCCCTGTTTTGAACAGGGTGTATGTGTACATGCAGCACCAGCCTGCAAATAAGCATTAGTCTGCGAGTAGATACGAAATATTACCGTTTGGTTTTACTCAATTCAGTCACTTGCGAGGAATTGGTCAAATTTGGACTTTCGATGTTTTTTTTTGTTTAAGAAGTGCACGCGACCAATCCCGCTCAGGTTTGTAGCTCAGTTGCGCAGACTGGGACAATGACAACTTTCCACCCACACGGAGATTTTTACTCTCTCTGTCACGACACTATCGCTGTCGTGACAGCAGACAACAACATGGCATTAAGAAGTCTGAATAATAATCAAGCGTCAGTTGTGGGAAACACGAATCACAAAATTTAAATGATGTCCCCATTCATGTTGATTCAGTCTCTTCACTTAAACAAATTAAAAGTATTTCTGACACGACCTCATTCGTCCATTGGCTTTCTGGGAGTGCATAATTTCAGAAGCATGTTTTGATTCGGTACAAGCAAACTCAGGACTGGTGATAAGACACTGTATGGATATCTGAACCAGCGATCCTGCACGACCCAGCCTGCTGCTGCTGCTCACTCCACCCACTAACATCATCTTCCCTTTAAACAACAGTGCCAGGCACCTGTAAGCACTGTGGTTCATCATGCGTGGTAAGTGTAACATTTGATGTTTGAATACTTTATTTCTAAAGAAAAATTGGTATTTTTTACGTTAAAAAAAGCTGTTCAAGGATGGAAAATTGTGGGGGCTAAAATGTAGCTCAGCCTTGAACGTGGGGAGTGAGTCAATGACACAACCACGATTGTTTAACTAGTTTTTGTTTACAGAGCAAATTTCGCAGAACGTATCTCGCTCGTTAAGCGAGGCACGCCTAAATGAAAGTAATTACGCCAATTTACTCAACAACAAAAAACACGTAACACAGCACCTGTGTAATTAATAACTGCTACGAATTTACAATTCTAACCATTTAATTTGTTATTTCCTCGTCAGAAATTTTCACAATGAAAAAAAATCATGAAAATACATGAGCAACGATCATCCGTATACAACGATGTCTTTCAAAACGGACGATTCGGAATATCAGCACGAGCATCCCTGCACCACCCCCCTCTACCACAGCGGAGCAGCGGGCGAGGGTCGGCAGCTGGAGACTTTTTTCCCCCCAAAAACTCAGCCCCGGGGCAGCCTCCTACTCGCGTCAATTCCCTGGCAAACAAAGAAAGGAATATCCAGAGGAGGTTGTTTGTTTAACGAACCCACGAGCAAGTCGGCGATGGCCAGGTTGAGAAAGAAGAAATTGGCGTGGGTGCGCAGTCCCCGGTCCACGGCGAAGGCGAGGATGACGAAAGCGTTGCCCACCACCGTGGCGAGCATCAGCACCACCATGAGCGCCGTGAGCAGGGCCTCCTGCCCCGGGGTCCAGGACGAACCGGGCGGCCACAGCAGAGCCATGCCGCGGCCTCCGGCGACGTGGACGTGCGAGGCGGCAGACCCGGGGGCTCCTCCGCTCTCGTTGGGGAGGCCGCCGCTGTCGGGCGGCCACGGCCACGATGGGGGTCCCGCGTCCTGCGAGCCGTTTCGCATCGTCGGCAGGCGGCGGTGACTGGCAGCGAGCGATCAGTGAGCCTCTGCTGTCATGTGCGATGCCGCGCGGAGAGCCTTCGCCGTCGGTGTGAGCTGGAACCAGAGGTTGAGCTATAGAGCTGTACTCGGACCAGAGGTTGAGCTA
>CM025658.2:3450965-3464838 GCA_014621495.2 Entosphenus tridentatus
TGACTTTACCGAAAGAACCAAAGAGTATGGTACGAATTTTATCGACCCTAGCTAGGTCGGATAATGAGCTGAGGCAGCGCCCTCACCAGGATTTGAACTCATAAGGTCCACTTGGGAGCCGCTCGCCCTCCCACTGAGCTACCTGGCCGGGAACCTGGGTGGTGGTGGGGGGGGGTCGATACTGATCTTCCTCTCCTCCTTCCGCTTGGCTGGGAGGCGAGGTGGCCAGTCGATGTGGTATGACGCCAATTGGTTCAGGAACCCAGCATTGATAATTGTTTTTTTATCCTTCTATCTGGCAACAAAACTGACACCTTTTTTACAAGGAGTCATGTTTGCATAGACCACAATACCTGCAGTCATAATGCAAACAAAAAATATAACTCTGATAATGTGCACTGTCCTTGATGTTGATTGGTCCACACCAGCATTGTGAACCGTTTTTTTATTATTAAAAAAATAAATCCCTCCTTTGTTTTCTTCGACTTGATCCGGTGCTCTCCCAAAGGAAAAATTGTAATTAAAAAAAAATTGCATTGGCCAAACATCCCAAATACAGAACCCTCCTGGCAGAGAGCTTAGGCACTTCCCTGTGCGTGTTTCATGCGAGCATCTTCTTCTCGAATTCCCTGTCAACGGTCTGCAGCCCGGCGACCCAACCATTTGATTGCACGATTTCCTTTGGTTAGAGAGGTCAGCTGAACGTGAAACTGAATTCCTTCCATTCACCGGGTGCAAAAAAAACGTCAATATTTTTTCACCCGTGCAGTTTCATTAAGACGAGCGGCACATAATGTACCCAACAAACAAAGAGGCTCTGCCTCCAGACCTTGGGCTTTTTTTCTTTCACAATAAATCCGAACACAGTGTCCAGGGAATCATCTTGGAGGCACTTGCTCTAACCTTCATTGCATCATGAGGAGCAATTTCAAGAAAATGCATTCTTTGTAATTTAGTACATTGTGGGGGACAAAAATATGTAGCAATTTAAAGTTGATTGTGGAAATTTCAAATGGGATGGACATGTTTGTATGGAGGTAGGCATCTTTTGTAATTGTTTATGATGGTATAAACAATAATACGCACATTCATGCCAAATCAATGGGAAAATAGCCAACCTAATTTGAGGAAATGACAGTAAGTATACGTTCTGTTGAGTAGCAATAAGTGAATTAAAAAGGCAAGGCCACGACAAAAACAAGATGATTTTGAAATTATGAGACATTAAAAATGATTCAACGTTATATTTTTCTACATACCCATTGCTTCATTGAAGAGAGAAAATTAGACTGACAGCAAGATGAACATAACAACGGCAAAATATGGCAATTTTTAGATATTTTAAAGGGATGCTGGAAATCCAGAGGTGGTAAGTTTGATCTCCCGACACGGAATTTGAGATGGGTACACCCCAGTTAACCAATCGGGAGGCTGCGTGTGCTCATGGGGCGAAGTGTGGGTGCCACTCACATCTTCCAAGACATCTGGTCAACGTGAAAGAGTGGACCAAAACACCCTGCAACAGGGATCTCCAGAGCTCCCTCTAGTTGTGACCCTTCTGCCAGCAGTGGTGTGAGCCAGCAATTGCAGGGCTGCACCTTTACCATCACCTAACTTTTAAAAGTATTATTCGCACACCGACACACACATGTGACGACTCACATTTACACGGCGGTGTATTGCTCTCCATGTGCATCGTTGCTCTTGAAATGACGGAGCAATGATGCCCCGTCAAAGTCAAGTGTAGGTAAAAGCCACACGTGTCTTTTTCATTAGCCCAGACTACTCAACGGACAAAACTTTCCAATGCCTTTTTGACAAATTCTCTTTGAGACCGATGGATTTTCTTTAACTTATTAGGCACATTTAGTGTATTGTTTTTAATTAAGGTAATTTTTTCAAGATATTTACAGAAACGCCTCTTTTATGTAATAATTTCATCCCTGTCTCTCTTTTACTAACTGCCCGAGGTAACGGTATTGTGGTGTGTTGCCTAGCTGTGCCCCTCTGCCAGAGATCTTCGGTTGTTTAGCAAACAAGTTGTACGCGACTTTCACTTTGCTAATTTTTATACTGAGCCCCACTTTGCAGGCGTTTATGTATTCATTAAGTCCATCAACAATTCGTCATGGTGTTCATTTAGTCATTTACAGAGTCATTATCACGAGCCTCCGGGCTCTGGAGAACACCTGGAGAAGATTCCAGGCACGTGTTGACAATGATGGCGAACAAGTGGAGACTCTTTGACTTTTCGAAGCTGTTAACATCGAAGAAGAACACTGAGAGAGACAGAAGAGAAGAGATCTGGGCGCAATGAAGAGGTAGGGAATGAGCGCTGAGGAAGTGCGCGTGGATTATTGCGAATGCGTTGGAGTGTCGCACCTGTACGCCATGATGTTGTGAGTAGCGCTGGCAAGCTTCTTATTGTCAAGCAGCTTCCGTAACACCAGCTTGACCTGCACAGTCAAGGGCGCGGGCGTAATAGAAATTGCATCAGCGAGTTGTTAAGACACAATTAGACTGAGCGAACAAACTGGAACTCGGGAAGATGAGTGCGCTGACAAAAGGAGAAAAACATTTCAACGTAAATTATGTGACCGTGAAAAAAAAAATTACGTTCATTACCGCATTCACTTTTTTGTGTCCTGTATTTTCGGTCAGAGGTTGGGGGTGCGTCACAAAAGCTGGTAGCTGTGTGTGCGTGTTACCAGATTTGCACGTAATTTTCTTGACGCAGGGTAGAGGTTTGGGGTGCGTATTACTTTAAAAAAACTCCTTATAATCCAGTGAATATGGTAATTAAAAAGGTAACTTTTTATCATTCATATTACTGTCTTTACAAATTTTTAAGGATAATCGTAATGCAGTGACTTGGACGCAGGGTTTTGTGGAACACAAAGAGATGGAGACTACTGTATCATGATCTTGTGAAGTATCAGCAGCTAACCAGGGTTGCACATGTGTGTATGTTGAACTTCTTTCGTAACTTACGTAGCTAACCATGCTAATCGGAGGTGGGGGAATGGTTCATGCTTGGGTGGTGCACTGTTCGGAGTACCAGGGATCACAGGATTTGGCTGCAGTGTCACCAGGAGATTGGTAGCATGAGGTCCCTTGTAATCGTGGTTTTTCTCTGGGCAAGCCGGCTTCCTCCCACATGTCAAATAATTTCATGGATTTGGCCAAACATCCCAAAGCAGGATTCTCCAGAAAGGGCCTTCAAACTCAAGTCGTATTTTCCTGGATAAATACTATATTCTATGGATTATAAGATATACAATGGAAATTAAGACATACGCCGATAATTTCACGTACCTCCGATTAGCACGGTTGGCAAGGTACGGTGTGAAATAAGTTCAACGTACATACATACGTGTACAGCGTCAATCAAGTTATACAAATATGATCACACGCACCTATCGGGTTACAAGGATCACACCCAACTTTTACTTAAAAAGGCAGTGCGACACAGTGTGTCTTGGACTCGGAGAACGTGATAATGGGCACTGTTATCATCATCACTATGAAATCTTGATGTCAATTGCAGATTTTCTGGGCTAAATCAAAGGGTCGGGGAAACAAAAACAGCGCACCCACGGCTGTGTGCATTGTGGGAGAGCTGGCGGGGGAGGGGAGGGTTAAAGGTCACCTGCTTGGTGGTGACGACTGGAGCCACGTGGGCCTGGAAGGTGCTCCGCCGGTCGGTGATGGTCTCGCCGTGGAAAATGGGCGGCACTTCGTCTCCTGCGCGACCGTTGAGAACCAGGGCAGGGTGCCGCACGCGCGTCGCGTTCGGCGAAGCGTTGAGCCAACAAACAGAAAACGCGTCGGAGGGTCGCACCGGCCGCGAAATACCTACGCAGTGGCGTCGTCACCTCTTGCGCGATCCGCCATTCGTCGCACTGGATCCTTCGTATTGATCCTTCGTGCATTGACCCTTTATTCGATCAATGCGGCGACGGCGAAATGCCGGCGCTGCGGCAGGCTAAACGGCGATTACGTGAGGAAATTTGGTCACATTTTCAACCGCTTGAAATGGAAGTAAAAACCAGCAGGCTGAGTTCCAAATTGGAGTGTACACCGTTTTGGCCTCGAGGCTTAATCCGGATGAAATCCCCAGTGTCAGCCCCTTGCTATAGCCAGAGTTAGCGCCTTGCTAAGGGACTGACAAACTATTTATAATGCAAGCATGTCAATAAGTATATAAACATGCACGACCATTAATTTCACGATGGGGAACACCTCACCGAGACCCAAGAGGGTCCAACGAAATTTTTTTTTTTAAGAGTAAAATAAAAATCTTGACAAATGTAATTTTAGGTGAAAAGAACATAGGCAATTATCCCCGAGACGTTCATAATGGATCCCAGACAAAGGGATCCATAGCCAGAATTAGCCTCCCCACGTGAGGGCCAGAACCAGATGTTCGCGGGGCATCCTTCAATGTCAGGGCACGTGGAGCGTCAACGACTTTTGCATTACCGGAGGGTTATTGTATGGCGGCAGAAAAGCGTCGCATTGCGCCTATTACGATTGATCTGAATGACTGCACTGAGCCCATCAAAACAAGGGAAAGAATCTCGTAATCTCGTGCGCATTCCCCCGTTTTAGTGTATTTGGAACCCGGCTGTTGAGGGCCACACTCAGAGGAGCCACATCTCGCTGTTTGAGGGGCCCCATGTTTTGGCTGTGCAATGTTTGGAGATAATTTTCCACCGCTCTCTTCTTCCCATCTCGCCTGTTTACAAATGCACAACGACAACGGTAAGACTTTCATTTGCACGTCATGAAATGCATAGCCTGCTCGTGGAGTAAAGGGTTAAGGTGCAGCCCTGCAATTGCATGCTCAAGCCACTGCTGATGGAAGAGCCTCCAACTGAAGGGAGCTGTGGTGAGCACCTCAAGGGGGTGTTTTGGCCTACTCTTCCACACTGGCCAGATGCCTTGGAAGAGGTGGCAGTACCCACGTTTTACACCACCACATATCACGTGGCAATCAACTGTGATTTACGCTGCTGGATGAACATCATTTTAAGAAACGTGTCCATTGCTTCAGCTGCCTCACTGGCAGATCGAACCGGTAACCTCTGGATTGCAGGTACACTGTCCGAACCCATTAGGCCAGGGCAGCATCAGTAAATGTTAGCAAGCAGAATAAATACTGTGCTAATCATAATGCATCATGGCATGATAGTGAAAATAACAATACGCCTTCGTTATATTTAAGAGCACTGTTGTTTTATTTACAAGTATTCCCAAGCGTTCCGACCGGCTGGGTGAAAGTTATTTTTTGTTTACAACACTTCACAGATGCTTAATACAAGAGGTTCACAGGCCCAACATGGCGAGCAGCCAGCAACAAACAGCACTGTTGCAATTTGAGATACCAGGCAAAGCCTTTTATCCACCGCCTCGGGATATTCCAACTCATTTGACCATTTTCCATTCTGATGACTATTCCACGCACGTGCGTGTGTGCCACGCACATATCGGAACGTCAGAAGATGTCCCGAGGCTATGACAAGGCCATGCGGCAGGGCGTGTGGCACAGTTTGGCGTCAGCTATCATAGAATGTGGTTGTGTCGCTGCAGTTCTCTGCGGCGACTACTATGTCTAATGCGGAGCCGCTTGCGCGCTCAGAGATGCGGTGGTGAACGGGACACGCCCCACCCTGCAACGACACGCCCCACCCTGCAACACGCCCCACCCTGCAACGACACGCCCCACCCTGCAAAAACACGCCCCACCCTGCAACATGCAGACGTTTTGGAACGGGAAAGGGTTAATTAGCTGTTTTAGACCCAGCTTTCCAAAAGCTCAAATTTTGAGATCGTTATGAACGCTGGTGTCAGAGCTCCTGCATCACCGTCACTCGAAGGTTGGCAGCTCCCGACCGGGCCGAGTTCCAGACGACTGGCGCAGACAAACGGAACCCCCCCCGCCCATTCAGCCCTGACATAGTTCAGTTTGCGTCACTTCCATCACTTCCAGGGTTGTGGTATCATATGAACGCAGCACACGGCGGGGGATGCGAACCCTGTAAGCTTGCGAATGAGGTGCAACGGTTTTCTGTGTGGTTCCCACAACCCCCGAGCATCCCTTGGATCACCTGTGAATTCATCCGATGCCTCGAGGTCACGTGACCTCAGGTTTTCCTCGTTCAGAATTGTGGGTAGCATTTCTTCCACCAAATCGGAGTCTTCTTCCGTCTGATTGGCTCGATACGTGTTCCACGCTGATCAAAACAAAACATTTAAAAGCATTTTTTTTTTACTTAAACTCCTCTATTCCGATAATTACTTCTACGCTTTTACCTTCCAAGTCTCTCTTTAATCAATTTAGCCGCAGAGCCGTTTTTACCATTTTGGCCACAGAGCAATTTCATTTCATAAAATGTCAGACTCTGCCCTTTTTAAAGTATTTAATCAATAAGTAATATAATTTATGTAAGCATTTTCAAAGGAAAAAAATCTGTCACGGAGCCATCGCACGAATTGGACCCCCCGCTTCGTCCCGTTAGCCGAGCGAGCGGCGCGCCGTGGCGGCACCAGCGAGTCGGCTGAGCGTTCCGTCCGTTCAGCCACTTTGCGTGGATATCCCGAGTTTGACGTCCAAGCGTACATCATGGGGAAATTCGTAGCTCATCGGATTCCTCCGGTGTAAATAAATCTGCTGATTCTCAAGTTAAAGTGTTCACAATTAAGGGCAGTTCTACAAATTAGCACTCTTGCCACAGCGCTCGTGATAGCGCTCTGCAGCAGAGTTGCGCCGGTTCCATCCCATCTGAAGCGCATTTTGACCTTTTGCTCCGTCATAAACAATAAATGCGAGTGGGTGATAGGGTTTTAAATTAAATTTTCCTGTAAATTTGCTCAGTATGGTCGCCGGTTGTGACACTGATGGAGCGTTGGCACATTTCGTCATGAACCCGGCGACCCCATATTTGATTCCCCGCCACGGCCATCGTCAGTGGCGAGCGACGTTGTACGCGATCTTGCCCCACAACCCACCCTGACCCAGCATGGTGAAGTACGGTCAAACTTACCCCCATGAAAACCAAAAACATTATGGGGAGGACTTCATCCAACAGTGGACTGAAAAAGGGCTGTAAAATGATGCTATAATTATTTTTTTTGAAAACTTTTAACTCAAGGGGTGGAAATATAGCTCTTTGCACTTGACGGTATGTGCTGTCAACAACGTGCGAAGCAGACCAGGAAAACGCTATTTTGTATTCACACCTCAAAATAACAATCGAGAGCATTTAGAAGCTAGAACTGAAACGTTCCTGGGTGAACACGTACCAATGTCGTGTCAACGTTTCTGAGTAACAATGCACACCACCAAAGTACAAAACGCTTAATTTTAATTTGCAAGCAATGGTTTTCGAAATGACAATGCCATGCATTTGTGATATGTGACCGCTATGAAATGCCAAGAATATAAAATATGTAGTATTTTTTTTTTATCCCTTCCACGTCTCAGCCAGGTTGCGAATTTGCAAAAAAAGTGTGCCAAATTCAGTGTGCAATTCAGAATACCGCCACACATCTCCGTCTGGAACATTTCGCATGCTGAACTTCTTTCACGGCACACGTAGCCAACCTTAATAATTATCGGAGGTAAAATATCAACAGCACGTGTTCAGCCTCGAGAGAGAGTTCCCGCTTCGAAATGTTTTTGTCGCTCTTTCATTACCCCCGTTTTCTACCGAACGGCACAAGCCATGTCCCCGCCGCTCGAGAGCCACGGGTAGCGAACTCCACTGGCAGATCTCCCAAATAAATTTGCCATGAATCGCGTGAATTCTTCCAAGGGTTGCTTCCAGCAAATTTCCACCACCGAACTCTGAGCCAGATATTTACCATAAACTGTCTACAACTATTTCTAAGGCCACGGGCCGGATTGGCGCTTGAGTCGTGATGCCAACGGCGGCGGTGGGGGGGGGGTTTCACCCACCCCCATTACTAGAGGGGTTCCAATAATCGCCATCTTATTTAATTTTTCTACCTACGTGACTTTACCGAAAGAACCAAAGACCATGTAAAAAGTGTCGTATTTACCAACGTCCGAGGCAGAGCATTCTGTCTACACGTGCGTCTGTGTGTCGCATGCATGCGTGTGTTCATTCACCGGGCTGGGAGCGCTCAGAAGCATCAGCCACAAACTCTCGAATGCACTCCACCCACAGAAAGAGCACGCTCTCTCCCAGATTCTGGCTGCACACAGGTGCCGGTGGGTGTACAAACACCACACGTGCACGCGCAGAAAGACAAATGGAGAAGACAAAAACATTCAATGTTTAGACTGCAAGACTGGAGGAGCAAGGGCACAGGTCCACGCTCACATACACAAACGTAACAGCAACAACAACAGACGTCCTTCGCCACTATTAAATAGTAACATCACCGCAGGGATTGTGCCGGGCTAGATGCACTTGGAGACCACGCGAAAAGTGCCTAAGGCTCGCTGGCAGGAGGTCAAGGGACAGACCCACGTGTTGTGGGTTAATTGAGTGACACGGACTGGAAGGTGCAACGCAGGGCGGAGGAACGACACTCGTAGCAACGAGCAAAGCACCAGGCAGCTGGAACACAGCAAGGTGGCACAGTGGGAGCTGCAGGTGGTGCATCTGCCAGTCATCCATCTGCCAGTCAGATCCAGAACATGCAAAGACAGAGAGTGGCAAACATCTTTGGGGCAAATGTAGTTCGTGGCCACTTATTCAGCCTGGCACACAATTCACATGGGGTTGTGTGGTCAGCTCCATATGCCTGACCACCTTTGTCTCCCCAATGCAGATGTTTACACACTACACAGGTTCATGGCTACAAATGAAACTCGGGAATTACACCGAACAACAGAGGCACGCACGGTTCAGAGGGCAAACACATCTTGGAGATGTCCTCACGCCGATCGTCAAGAAGAGTCGCTGGGCTTGGGCAGGATGCTTGGCGACAAAAGGATGAAGGCGAACGCGTGGAGCTCGCTGCTGACAGAACGGAAGCCAAAGGAGCTCTCGGTCGAACGCGACGTCCGAATCCAAAAATACGTGCGCACCATAAATTCCTGCTCATTCTTATTACTTGTGCTGCTACTATTGCTACGTACGTATGCATGTTGAACTGCTTCCGCGCCGCACGTAGCCAACCGTGCCAACTTGACGTGCTCACGAGGACGACCACCATGGAGGCAGAGCAAAGAGTTCAGCTCACGTAGAGGAGCGAGACGCATTACGGCATCGTAGGGGGAGCGAGAGATGACACCGGCATGCGGAGGTAACTCATCCAGCAGCAGATAGGGCATGGATGATGATATTTATTATAATGTGAAGCATTATTAGAAGCAATTTTTGGTGATTTGTATGCCTAATACTTCAAGTGCTTCCGTTCCTTCCCTGCCTAAGCATGCCCACTCTGATTTAAAATGTTCGTGACATTAAAAAGAAAGCAGCTATGTTGCTGCGAGACAACATTCACGTTTGAGTCTCTCGGCTAATTTAATGGTAATTTTAGTTAATTAGATGCCCATTAGACTATTTGTACAGCCTTGTAATTCGTAGCTGAAGTGTTAATTACAGCCATCCTGCCCATACATGTAACCATGCTCTGCTCATATGGTCACATCTGGTGTATATTTAGCAAAAAAATGTTTTATCTCTTCCCAAGAGATTATTCACAGGCAATAGGTTTAAAATAATTGACTCGTGTTGTTGTGCACGGTCACTCCGTATAATTAAAATAGATCACAATTATGTGCCATGTATTCATGAAAGAACACGTAGGCTGAGTATAAGGAATATATTTCAAGAGGGTTATGCAACGGGACGTTTGGCCACTTCCATTTGTGAGCATTCGGCTTGTCGCGAGAACTCAGAGTGCACGGAGAAAACCTGTACATACAAGAAACTCAGAAAATGTGTCAGTAACATTGCCTTAATGCGAATACAATAAATAATAGGGGATGTGTTTGGCAATGGACCTTCTTCATAGCACATGCCTATGAAGGACAACAGCACATGACTATGAAGACAGACGACTGCCCACAAGGTTGCCTATTATATAAACAACGACAAAAATCCTTCTTTAAAAAATGACGAAAGCTTTGAGTTCTTCGTTATTTGTACGCGTGCAGGATCGCCAAAAGCAGCATCACCAAATAAAGTGCATCACTCACAGCCTCGCACAGACAGATACAAGATCCCATCGTTGTAGTCCCATTCCCTGGCCACCTGGCAGTCAGGCTCAACGATGCCGAACTCTTGAGATGACACGAAATGGGGCACATTCGGGGTGACTTTTTGTCACAGTGGGCTAATGATTGAAAATACTCATCCTCTGTCATCAATAACACAGCCATCCACCGTGAAATTAAATGTTAGGTTAACATTTTTGGGCACTGGCAATCCCCTCAGCGATTTAAATTCTTGTTTCAAATGTGCTGCTCGTGACTCACTGTCTCGCTGGCTCTCAACGGGTAAAATAAAGTTCTCTCGTTCTTAGATTACTGTAACTTTACTAAAAAAAACACGTCTATTGCTGCGATTTATGAACGAAATAAAAGGTAACGAATGCAAGCAACAATTTTACCCCCGACACTGAAACGAATGGAAACGGCATTTGCAACTCGAGAATTTCTTCCCGCGATAAGGACGCTTGCCGAATGCCAATTTCTACAATTCACTTTCAAGTGCCCGACGGCTATCTGATAGCCGTTGACAAACCTGTATATTTCCTCCAGGCGGGCAGAGAGGGTCCTCTTATCTTCCCTGGTGAGCCAGGGCCCGCTGGACAGAGCACACATTGCAACAACAACAACAACAAAACCCAGCATTGTCAGCGTGTCACAAGCTATGGGACCACTATACACAAACGCCAGCATGCGATTCTTTCATTATGTAACAACCGGTTGTCCATGCCACTCTTCTGCAAAGGCCTCACTGCCCCCCCCCCCCCCCCCCCCCATGTCGTATCAGTCGCGGGTTTGGGGGACTGTTCTCCCATACTTCACCAAGCTGGTCAGTACAGGATGGTGAACCTTATCATAATAATAAAAACTCCTATCCAGGGGCCTACCCAGGCTCCTCCCCCCCCTCAACCAGTATATATACAAGGTCGGATCTCTTGGGATTTCTCATTTACTTGATAACAGCAAGCGTGCTGTGACGGTTCCACCTGAAGACGGAAGGTTGTGTTGCCTCCGAAACGTCGTGATTTTTGTTTTATTTTACTTTTATTAATTTGAATTTTTTACCTACGTGACTTTACCGAAAACCTAAGAATAGGATGGTGAAGTTGGGGGTAAGGCCCGTGACCATTTAAAATATCACCCGCCGCCGATGTTAAGCCGTGGAATTCAAACCCGAGTCGCTGGGTTGAATGAGCGCAGTATACTAACGACTGCACCACCATTAAGCCCCAGCCTGGCACATATACACTACACACAGCAAATGCGTATGCATGTGCACACATGCAATCCTGCGCACACAAATGCAATCGCTGTGCAAATATTAAGAGAATCCCAGCTTTGACATGCTTATCTGGGACTTTTGACCCACGTGAGCACGCTACAGAACGTGGAAATACCCTCACTTCTAGGTCAAAAGCCATCTCCGCCCCGACCATCTCTTTAAGCAACACTGCAACAAAACAATATTTCATTGGTTTTGAGCTTTTAGCACTCGCCAGTAAAGTTAAATGAGTTAGGGAATTGCCCAAGTGTGCAATAATGTCTGGTCGTTTGAAGAAGACCATAAACAACGCAAAACTAGAATCGTATTATTAAATGGGCTCCCGAATTGACATCACAAAATTACTTTTGGAGTTAGCTTAATAAGCCTCCCATATCTCAGTCACTAGGTTTCTTCATTTAATTGTTTTTACAAGACCTCGCGTTTTCATTATTAACCTCAGTTTTATAACAAAGCACCCAAACCTTAACGCATCTGCCCATTTTTATTAATAACCCAATGCATTTACAGAAGATGGTGTTTCATCAGTGAGTATTACCTGCGAAGAAACATGGATCAGAAACATGAAATATGACAAAGAAAACGGAACAAAGGCTGAAAAGTGTACAAAAAAACCCATGGGGAGGTGCACGCTTCGAATTAAAGTGAGATGCAGAAAGATAAACAGGTGGATTAGAGAGAAAGTGCTCATCACTTGTGGCCGTCTGGAACGCTCTTCCTTCCGATATTAGGAAGCCACTGGAGCTATGCACTTTTAAATCCAAATTTAAGACGAATTTCTTGAAAACTGCTTTTTTTGGTTAGTTTATCGTCCTTCTCCCGCACCTATTAGTGCGGTTGGCTACTTACGGTCCGAAAGAAGTTCAACGTACGTTACGTACAAACACAAGAGACATCCTATTGACAGCTAAGAAACACAAGTGGGTTTGGACAGGACACGTCGTGGGATGGACCGATGGCCGGTGGCCGAGGCTAATGTCGGTGTGGCAGCCAAAAGAGGGAACAGCCCCGAGAGGATGCACACCACAGAGATGGAGCGATTCAAATCACCTGGCGTGGAGGTTCCAGGTAAATCGTCACACCGCGGGACGATGGAGAAATAGCGAAAGCTTGGAGAGGCCTTCATTCAGCAGCGGACACTCCATGGCCGACAATGACGACGACTACCTGGCGTTGTAGGTGAGGCTGTGTGTATTTGACCAGTGCGGCGGCTACCTCGTGTTGGAGGTGAGGCCGTGTATAGTGACCAGTGCCACGAGAGATGTGTGCCACTCACTTGAGCTGGTAGCTTGGAGGTGCCTGCCCTGGGTAATCTGCAGGAAGCGTCATCTGTGACCAAAATAGAGGGTGATGTGTCGATTGTTAAATAGCATCACAGCAATGCCCTCTGCATGTGATTATATGAATCGCTAAGAAACTAATTTTTTTTTACTTTACCAGGTAATCCCACTGAGCTATATAGCTGTTTTTCAGAAGCCATCTGGCCACAAATGATAACTCAACGAAGTGGCTTATCGCGTGTAAATTTATAGCAGTCAAATACTCGAAACGCACGTTCATTATAAATGCGGATGGGAAAACCGCAGGACCCGAAGAAAAATCCATGCAACCACGGGGAGAACATGCGAACTCCAAACATACAGGCACTGGCCATAAGAAGCAAAATGCAAGTTGCCACTGTCTAAATTATTGAATTATCGCGATGAAAATCAAATGTTATTGCTACTCGAGGAAGCATTTGACAATTCGCCTGCTTTCCAAGCGCTTTGATGAATTTGCATGGTTAGGGGTCGCAATTCATTTCCAGAATTGACTCATTTTTAGACGTTACCAGCTCTTTCATGTTTTTACAAAAAAGAATGTCCGTCATGTTGGCACAGCGATGTTTGCTCCATCAGCGCGTCTGCATCATTAGCATAAATTAGCAAAGCAAATTACGATGAACACATCCTCACACTCCAGATTTTTTACCATTTATCATTAGACTAAGAGCTGATTTTAATTAATGAATTGGTGCTTTGGGACATGCTTCATTATTAACACTGACTAAATTGATCGACATATAATGCGCGGCTGCCTAGCTTAATTGGCGACTGCCCATGATTAAACCGACTTCTCAACTGTGGCCGGTCATGAATTGCTTGCATACAGAGCCACACATTTACGCAGAGACTCGTAGATTAACATCGACTCGGCTGTGGTCAAACAGGGTCCTGAAGAGCGTCGAGATGATGGTCTCAGTCCAGTCACCAACGGATGCACGAAAAATCCTCCCATCAAATTAAATAAGATCGTATTTTTAGGTTTGGTCGGTAAAGTCACGTAGGTATAAAATTCAAATTCAAATTAATAAAAGTAAAATTAAAATAAAATTAAAATCACGACGTTTCGGAGGCAACACA